>CAEFZY010053617.1:0-40150 GCA_903066815.1 Brachyrhaphis roseni | reverse complement strand
GATAGATAGATAGATAGATAGATAGATAGATAGATAGATAGATAGATAGATAGATAGATAGATAGATAGATATGCATCCAAATACATTTTACTGACCTGTAATGTAGGAAAGATGAGACACATGTTGCGCTTCCATTAGCATCTAACAGGAAGATTCATTCTTCTTCTATGTCCAACATTCTCTATGCCACCAGTGCGACAGGGGGCCCCTAGCGGTTGCATGTGGAATTGCACTGACTAAATGAAATAACTCTAAAAAACTTATTGCAATGAGAAATTAAGAATAGAAAGAGAAAAAAATAATGTTGGGGTGCCTATTGTTATACTTAGTGTTTTCATTTGCTTATAACTTGTTATTCGCCCTTCTCACGGGTTCTGAGTGACCTAACGGACAGATTGAACTGCTATTGGAGCAGAAGCTGATTGTCTCTCTGGTCGAAAGAGATATGAAGATGATGCAACTCCAAAGTAGAGATGCAAGTTGATGACAAGAATATGGAGTGTCTATGATCTAAAATCTCAGAGGTGGTTCCATCCTTTGGTTCCTCTCTCGCTTTTAAATTAATGTTAGGTCTTACAATTTATGATTTCTGGTGATGAAACACATTTCTTTAAAAATACTCATAGACCAAAAATACTTGTGATGAAAGCTGAATTTTCATAATCTTATATAGAATTTTTAACCTTAGTTTTTTTTTTGAAAACTATTAAAATGGCAAAATCTATTTTTACTGTACAAGTAGAGTAGAAAAGGTGAGGTTTTTGTTTTCTATTTGTTTGTATAATTAGGGAGTGAACTTTAATGTAATTAAAATCAAAATAAATTGATTACATTAATGAAGATCTATGATAGATATGCGATGAATTAATACACTTATGACACTGACTGATGTAGATTATAATAGTGCATTGCACTTTAAATGGTGCAATAATATAAGAATGTTATGCTAATATTTCAACAAACAAAAAACTTGATATTGTGCTGTAGTCAGAGATGGTAATAATGAAATAACATTTATAATTATTTAAGCTTTAATCAAAAGGAAATATGCTGTCTTAATCTGTCAATCCTCTTTTTGGAGTTCAAATCTTCTTATCTGGTTTTATCAATCATATTTTACATCCTCCCAATAGTAATGTTAGGAGGTTTTAAAAGCTCTTTAATAAACAAGCCTGGAAGTTGTATGGCGAGGCAGGGAGAAGAACACAAGGGAGAAGAAAGAGGAAAGAGCAGGAGGAAGGAGGGACTGATCATCCCAGACTGGGAGTTCATCCATCATTGGAATCAGTGTGTGCTGTAATTACTGTGTCAAATAGATGGGATGATGCCTGGGAGGAACATGCGTGTGTGTGTGCCTTTATGTGCGTGCATGCAAGTCTGAATGCACAAGGATGTCGGCATGTGTTTGAGCTAATGCCTCAGTTGTGGTAATGCGATGGTGTGTGAGTATGTGTGTTCGGAGATCTCCCACGGACACCTTATCCTCATAATTAGCCCCCACTTACTCACACACACACAACAAACCACTTCGTCCTCTGCTGTCATCTGTCATCCGTAGCCGCTGTTGTCAACTGGCACTGTCATGCATTGCCAACATCAGGCCATAGGGAGAAGAAGGCTTAACTCTCTCAGCAGGAAAGTCCTCAGAGCATACATGATCATAGAGCTTCAGGAATATACCAAGTCATGAAATTTAGAAGATGTAAATATTATAGAGAACTGGTGATTCTCATTAGTTTACTTCAGATGTTCTCAATGCATTTGGCTTCAAAAGGGAAGTTGGTAGATAGAGGCAATTAAGTTGATTTAACAAGATGGGGAACAAAAGACTAAATATTATAAACTGCCCACAACTGATTTCTAAATTCACTCAAATTAATATTGAATTTCACAAGTGATTTAACTTTTCAGATTTAAAAGCTGTGCCAATGAATAAAGTACTGTGTTTAAGTGCTTCAGCTTTCTATCCGATTCACTATCAGTTAAGAATCAGTCCTGAAGAACCCTAACCAGTCAATCGCAACTGCTCCATTCTCAAAAACTGTGCTCAGTCAGAAACAGAGTGGACGAGATTTTGTTTGGTGCACATCTTTCTCTTCCCTCCTTCCTGTCCTCTCGCTTGAGAAATTATTTGACAAATGGGGAGCATGTCCGTAAGCCATATGGCTTCGCGAGAACAGTGACGAGATGAGCAGTGGTGCACGTAAAGAGGTGGAAATGGCGTTAGCCGCTTGGCTGCTCAAGACTGGCAATCAAAGTCTTGGTGAACTGGTGAAAGATGGAAGCGGCGGGGAGCATTATGAGTCAGGTGGCTTAATTTGGCAGCTAACATGTTTATCCTTGTAAAAACAATGTTAAGGCTATGAGGTCCATATACAGCTTAACTCATTCCTAAAGGAAGTCATTTGATCAGCCAATAACTATGCACCCAGCTCAACTCAGTACATAAGCTGATTGAACTGCAGTATTAATCTGAACCAAATGACCATATTGATTTGTAATCAGACAAACTAAGAGACATACTTTCAATCTCCTAAAACTTCACTCTGAAAATACAGTGGTTAGAAGTCTGCCTTCAATTATGCCATTGAGTAGCCAATCAAAGAAGTCACAAGCTTGCACCAGCTGACTTGTAGGAGAAAGGTGCTTTTGCAAGTTGGGGAACTGATGCAGTTATGATGCAGTTTTCTGTGACCATTTAAGGATTTGCCACTATAAAGGAGCAGTAAGAAGCTGAAATATACAATTTGGAGAGTCTTACTTGACCAAGAACAGGACTGATGTTGGGAGATATTGGGTTTTATGAATGACCAGAGAGAGATCAGAGGTGGCTTACAAAAGAAATGTTTTGTGAATGAGACTAATGTCAGAATTATGAGTGCTTAGGCTACTTAACACAGCTAGTTTACGTCTTGTGCAACTGGCCTACACAAAGGAAAACATGGTTGCCAGCAATGTAAGAAATCTTTTTTTAAGAGCTGCCACTCTTGAGTTTTCAACTTAAAACCTTAAACTCTTTTTAAGCTCCACTGCCGTAAACTTCAATTCAACATGTACTCAGTCTGCCTAAAACAATTGCCGATACTGCATAGTTTTATTTTATTTTATTTTTTGCAAATTCATGTGATTAGACTTAGACATTATTTTCAAGTAGTTTATTTATAGTTTGTAGAAACACCAGTAATATTTGTGACCGTATATATCAAACACCAGTCCTTCAGAAAATATAATAGTATGTAATATCAGTATGTACAGTATGTGAGAATATGGTTAAGTGTTGAATTATTTAAAACCCTCTGAGATTAGGCTTATAAAATCAGCCAAGACAGTAAAAACTAAAGAAAAAAAGTTTTTAATGAGGATCTAGCTCTGTAGATCCTCATCTAATGAGTTAGAGAATAACTCTTAATTGTATCCACTTTATTTGATGTTTTTTTAAATGGAATGAAACAGAAGGGATATAGAGTTCTCCAAATTTTGCTCCTTAATTTTATAGCAACATCGGTCATCTATGATTGAAACAAAAACATAATCATAAAATACATTCAAGGCAGTGCCCCAACCACTGGAGTGGACCTTTGTTCTCAACAGATGCTACTATAGTGTGGCACCTGTTTCTATGTTGTCTCTAATTTGAACAACTAAACAGCTCCAAGCTTTGTCCCATAAACTTCTTCTGTTGGCAGAATGAACTGATAACTCTCAGTTGAGCCCTTGATATTCAAACAAAACCGTTCCTTCTCTTCTCTTAGCTCACATTGCTAGTCTCAGGGGTTATTAGGGAAATGTAACATTTGGTGCCATATGCTTGCAGGTTGTTTGGGAATAATGATGTGGCCATTTCATGACATGCTGTAGCTAACATTTTGCCAGTTAATTACCACCACGACATTGGAGCAGAAAGCAAAAAGCAGATGCTGCGTCGGTAAAAATGCTTCCTGGGATGGAGAGAGAGTTGGGGAGTCATCAGGGGAAGATCAGAAACAAAGATGAGGATTAATTGGATCAGGTGAGGGGACTCTCTCCTACAAAAGTGATGCAAACTTTTCAGAAGTTATTAGTTTTTTAATGAGACAAATATATATATTTTTTTCTAATGCTGACTGGCATGCAAAAACAGAAATGGTTTTTTTTACCGTTACAGTAAAAAAAAAAAAAAAGTACACTCTGTTATTGCTGGAGTTTTATTAAATAAACGATCACTGAATACCTAGATGCTAAGTGCATGAAGCATGCAGAATTACTGACCACTACAAAATGTATTATTATGACAGGTCAGAAGAAGCAGGTTGATAACATGAAAGAATCCTTTAAACCTAAATCAACCACAAGTATGAATAATCCTGAAAGCATAAGTCATACATTTGTATTGTCAAAGCAAATCTTTCTTACTCTAAAAAATTAAAAGAGCTACAGGGGAAGCGTAAAAAATGTGTCCATAGAGATATGTGTGTGTTTTATGTCTAACCACTCATAATAAAGTAAGTGGTTCATAGTCCTAAAAGCCTAGAGGTTATTTATAGTGACCAGCCGGCTGAGCGGCAGACTTTTTTTTAAATCAGTGTACCGCGATGAGAGGTAATTTAAAGATGCTGACAAGAATTTAATTGTTTTTTGATTTTCTCATTAGCCTAATCTCCAGTGAGGCTCGTTATTGTGTAATTTTCCTGCCTTGACATGACATCTTGTTTTGGGCAGTGACAGCCTTATGTCGCTGTTTTGGGTACAGGAGCTTTGGTAGCCTCAGTGGGGTGTGTGATTCCGTGGAGACAGCTCCAAGTTATTTGGTTGGCTGTTCCTTCTGGTACCAAACCTCCTCTCACCACTTCCAACCAGCACACATGTTTCAGAATACAGGCTCCACTTCCAGCTGTGATTGATGGAAGTGGGGTTGACGATGGATTGCTGTAGGGGGGATTAAGGAGGTCCAGACGTGTCAGTTTTCAGTTGGCAAATGGGGTGCAAATGAATTTCTCAATATCACATTGTGGGTGAAGGTTCATCATTTTAGTAGCCAACATAATTCACTTGCCGATGTGTATGTGCGCTTGCAGTGGGGTTAGGTAATCTGTGGGGGTATGTCTGTGGGATCCAACAATCTGTAATCTGTTCACATGAATTATCAGCATTAATTATTATTCACAAAGAATAACTTTCTTTTTAGTGGATATATGGTGTTAAAAATACAAGCTACATGATTTTAATTGATTATAGCATAAATACTTGCCATTGGTGGCCTACATATTACCCTTATAATTTTAATGATGAATATCAATCATAAATCAAAGATGAAAATAATTACATTTAAAAATTGTGCGTTCATGGCATAAAACCTATGAAGAGCAAGATGCAAAAATGCAGGGAAGAAGCAAGCAGGTAAAAATTAAGCTTACTTAATAAAACAAGAAAAAAAATTTTTATTCCTTTCTGACTAGTAATTGTCA
Organism: Brachyrhaphis roseni; assembly: GCA_903066815.1. NCBI lineage: Eukaryota > Metazoa > Chordata > Actinopteri > Cyprinodontiformes > Poeciliidae > Brachyrhaphis > Brachyrhaphis roseni. The sequence goes on along the minus strand of CAEFZY010053617.1, from coordinate 34,705 downwards.
TGTGAGTATTTATTACTATCTAAAAATGTGTGTGCTCTGGCAAAGAGCTACTAATTAAGACAGTTGATTTCTGAACAAGGAGCAGGTGGTTGATTAGAAACTGGGTGCAGGTGTGAGGGAAGGCAAGTAACTGACGGTAAACTGAAGAAATGGGGAAAATGTCTGATAAAACACAACAGGGAACATGGGAAACAAATCTGAGAAACAATACAAAATGAAAAACAATGAAGATTCAGACTAAGACGCTGAAAAGAGAACATAGAGACCAACATAGAGAACTACAAGGAAACAAGTAGAAAATGCTGCTTTTCAAAATAAAACAAAAATAAGTTATACAGTAACTGAAAACTGACACCATGAGCAGAATACAAATACATCATATAATACTAGAGTAGAGATTATGTAGATTAAACAAATGATCTGCTTTTAAAAATAATATATTGTGAACATTTAAACAATAATGTGTTATATGATGTGAATTACAGAAAGCTTTTAGAGCAACATAATTATCAAGCAACTTGGGTAATGCAAGTAAGTAAATTATTTCTGAGATTTTTAAAAGGTACAGAATTTTTTGTCTTTTTGTGTTTACTTAATCAATAAATTTTCCTATTTACATTCTGCAAGTCTGGTTTTAATGACAATCCTTAAATTATGCTAAACTTAGTTGCTCAAAGTTTAACTAAATGTATTTCAGTCAGTAAAATCTGTCATGTAATTTCTAACAAGTACACAACAACCTTAAATATCAAGAAAAAGCTTGATATTTATGGCCTTGCTTTCCATTTCAGGATTCTTATGTGATAAAGTATGAAAAAGCTAAATAAAGCGTGACACTGTGTGGACACAGCCGGATTAAAATATTGACAACAGACTGTGTTTTCTAACCTTCGAGGCCATTTTTCATCCAGTCTCGGCAGAATTCTGGCAGACATGATAAATCACGCCTTTTAGTATCCTGGATTCTTTTCCTCCTGCAGGTTTCTTGTCGCCAGTCTTTAGCAAGCCAAATGTAAAAGCCGTGACCTCTCAGTTGACCTCTACACCTGTTGTGGTGAATCTCAATGTTTCAGGCAAAGACAAGATGGAAAGATGAAATAGAGAGCAAGACGAACACTTGAGCGTGTCTGGGAAATGAGACAGAGACAAATTATTCAATGTCTGATTCTCACATTGAAATTTTTTGAATATCTTTTTGACAAAATGTGAAAAAGTGACATTCTCTCCATTGTTAAGTACTTCAGTACTAACTAATGATGATTCAGCATGACAGTAGTCAGTTTTATGTAAATTGGCATAACAAAATATTTATACCAAGAGTTTTTTCACATTTTGTCACATTAAAAACATAGATTTACATGTATTTTATTGGGATTTGATGTGACACGCTTACATGAAGTGTAGCAATTCTTAAGCGTTTAAGGAAGATGACAAATTAAAAACATTTTTAACAAGTTGTATTCCAGGATTGTCTGGTACTTTGCCACATCCATTTTCCCATCAACACAGAACAACTGGACCATCACATATTTTCCAGTTGTGTCTTACTCTTCTAATTTTAGATGAAGAAATAAACAGCAATCTTTGAGATGCTCAAATCGTGTAATTTGCAATGCATGTCAAACCTTATCATTTCCTTTATATTTTACTGTAATGCACTACCTTGCGTTGGTCAATTAGTCCAACAAAATATGTAAAGGTTTGTGGCTAGATGATGTCAAATTGTGGAAAACTGTAAAGATGCATGCAAGGCACTCTAAAATAATCTCTAACCCCACCTTAAAATCTTTCTGCAGGTTCCTTTGCTTTCAGGAGTTTCAACCAGACGTCAGTACAGGAAAACATGAACAGATCCATTATTACCTGTCTTTGACGTGCTTAAATCTCGAGAGGATTCAAATTAAATTTTTATGGTCTGACAAGGAAACTGTCTAGAGAAGACAGAGAACTACAGTCCAACTGTTTCTCACACTTTAATACATCAAAGTCAGAGAAGGAAGAATAGTCTGAAGAGGTCACTACCATCTAAACGATTTATCAAAGTGAACAATGGGTTGACTTCTTCGAACCAGCCCATGCCACGATAGCTGTCATCACAGCAGCCTTGGTTCCCACAACCCCCGATGAAGAGAAAGACAAGAAAAATGACTCCTTTGACACATTTTACAGAAAAAGCGGGCAAGGTTTACAGAAGTTCTTTAAACATATCCTGTTTGGGTGAGGGAAGTCACACACACTTTGACCCTTATGAGATTTCAGGGTTCCTGTCAAGGCTTCTGTCAGGAACTGAGTGGACATTTATGACTGGAATCGCAACATTACTTGTCTTATGTTTAGCTTCAATAAAAAATAAAAAAAACTCTGAACGGCTCAAATCAAGATGTGTAAGAGTAAAAAATTGCATCATCTCATTATTGTACTTGCAGCTAAATTCACTAAGATAAATTAGAACTAGTATTTATGGAAGATTTAAGCATCATATTGACAAATACCTTCAAGCTTCTATGGATGTAAATTTATCCATTTCACAGTTTCCAGCTATCCTTTCCCTCGTCTAACAGCTTCAATTTGCATAAAAATGAGCCTGCTTCGTGGGAGAGTGATGCAACATCTGTGCTGATCAGAATTAATTGAAATCTGTAATGTTGTGCAGCCCTGCTAATTCGCCGTGTTACTTGTAGCATATAAAGAAGCAGTATGCTATTTAGGGATGTCTTTTCACTACCCCTGATTGAGACAGGACACTTAGCTGTTCCCCAGCAGTAATACTTTATGCTTTTGTAACCTTTTCATAGTCACAATTACCAGCGATAAATGTAAATACCAAGCATGCACTGTGCAATTTGCATTATCGGTGTAACAGTTTGCTACGAGTCTTACTTTGTAAATGTGCTAAATGTCATCAATATTTTAGGGATCAAACATGCCCCATTCATGTACAAGTTCACTTCACATTCCAGTTCGGTCCAGACTAAAGTCAGGTCTTTTTATTTTTCCATTTAGTGCAATACTAGTAAATATTGAGATTCAGAACATGACATACAGTATAAGCCTAATCTGATCAAGTAAATGGCATAAATGGACTCCCTTCCAATACAATCAGAACCAACACCTTTTATATTCATTTGGAAGACAGGAAGGAGTGAAAGGAAGAACACAAAATATTTTTTTATGTGAAAGAAAAGCTCTTAATTGCAGAAATTCTTTGACTGGTTCTTCCCAGCAAAAGGATAGAACTGAACACAGCAGCACTGAGACTTTATATTGGAAAAAAAAATCAACTTCCAGATTTATACTTTTTTTATAAAAACATTGGCAAAAGTCTGCTGCGTTTGCACTTCTTATTCACAGACTGTATAATATGAGGAAACATTCATTCCTTGATTTAATTGAGCAATCATCCATCCATTATCTATACCTGTGCATCCATGAAGGATCACTGGCATCAAGACCAGGATGCACCCTGGAAAGCTTGCCACTCTGTCAAAGGGCAGGTTGTGTAAAATGTAAAGAAGAAATCTCAAAAATAACATGAAATTGCAAAAAGTACCAATGTCTGTTCAGTCATGAGGCATGCTGACTGACTTTCTACTAATAGGAAAAGAAAGCTTGGAAAAAATGTACAGGAAACACTTGTTTGTACTCCATTAAAGAATAAGCTGTGTTTTTTTTTTATCCTGGCAAACGGTGGTATTTTAACTGTTTTACCAATTAAACATTTAAATAAGCTTATAATTAAGTCTGATGCATACATGACAAAGTAGAGATGATATTTCAATATTTTCTGGCTGGTTCAAGTTTGGGAAAAAAGCCTTCAGATGTGCATAAAATCTTGTCATGTGCTGAAAAATGGTCACAAAATTATGATGGGCTACAGATTCCTTCCATCTTCTAAATAGTTTTTTTTTTTTTCTCTTTTAGTTTTTGCCTTTTAAATCACATTTGTTTCCAGTGGCAAAAGCATCTTCTTTGTAGCAATAAAAAATAAATGTTATGAATGATAAGTTCAAAGTGGGATACAGAACAGTGGACCATGTAAAAGCAAAAAAATATTTTTATATCAACAACAGAGTTGCCTGGTAAGGGTAAATATGAATAATGATTTAAATAATACTAAGTGTATGTATAATAACCAGGCAATTGAAGTCAATTATTCACAGTAGGAGGCTCAAAAAGCACATTGCCTGTGATAATGTGAGGTCAACAGCACAATTACAGCAATTTATTCCAGCTTAATGATTAGAAAAGGAAACAAGACATGTTAGAAAGATTTCAGAGAAAGATTGGAAAAGGGAGCACCACAACTAACAGGAACTGACTCCTAACCCACAAAAGCATTAGACGGGCGATGATCTGTAAAGCTACGCTCTTCAGGGGTAGTCTACGCTACAGAGGCTCTTTTACGCCTTGATCTATTGCCCCGCTTTAGCTGCGACGATCTATCACACGGAACTGGCAGTAACGGATGAGAATGATCTGCTGGAAAAACTCTCTCATTTGTCTCTGTCGCAGCCAGTGAACTAGAGGAGACGTTAATACAGGAAGACGGCCTGGGGAAGGGATATAATTATGTCTCGGCACTCTTCTCCTCACAGGCTGAGTATAGAAGGCATATTAGGATATAATAAAGCCAGGCCTCGCTTCCCTGGTTCTTCTTCTTTCTCCCTTGACATTTTTTTTTTTCCTTCTGCATTTTTCTTGTAATCGCTCAACTGCTTTTTATGTATCTCTAGTTTTCCTTACACAGCCAAGAGCATTTGTGCACCTTAAAATAAATGGGTTATTTTTCTAGAGCTCCCCACAGGCATTTGGGAATTTCAGTATTATCCAAAATATGAATTACTAAGCAAGATAAGTAAAGATGAGACTTTGTCTTTACGGTAAAGTCTATTGTAATTACAATAAAAAGTCACCTGTTTTCATTAGATGTTTTATAAGGTGAGTTTGAAACCACATGTTAAGGGCAAAATTCATAATTTTCACATTTGAGAACTTCCATGTCTTATTAGCAAATCTACACTTAAGAACCGTAGAATTGTGACTTTAAGATCATACCATTCCAGATAAGTATTGTTGTTTGATTTGGAGTTTGATATTGTTAAGCACTTAACATAAGAATCAGAAGATTTTTTGCATCATAATTTCATGAGGGAGTCAAATTTCACAATGACAACATCTTAAGCTCTCTCCAGGTAATTCCTTGTTGTTCTAAAGATGCTGTTGCCAACAGGGCTTGTGAAGAGGGAATCATATGTGTCAGACTAGCAGCCAGCTGTCCTCTGCGTTTGGCCATGCAGCCTGAATTGCATTTCTCTCTAGGTTCCAGTTTGGAAGCAGAGATAAACGCTGAGGCCAGGCAGCACGTGGATTCAAACTGCATGCCGACAGTGAGCCAGAGCTGTTGCCTCCCATCTGGATTGTGGTCGACAAGACTGCAGGCATTCCAGGAATATTTTGCAATTGAAAATTGTAACCATCCTGAATAATTTCTCAGGTTACTCAATTAAATTGTTATTTTATTCTATGGATAATTTGACATTGGAGAGGCATTTCACCAGTTTAGTTTAATAGCAACTTTATAGTAATGAGCCTTCTGACATCTTGAGATTAAAAAGACCTTTATCAAAATATTAATATTTATGAAATCCTAGACCATCCAACCCTTTCAACATTTCATAAAAATCTCTCTATATTTTTTTTGGTTATTTTTTTTATATTGGTGTAAAGTCTGTTCTTTATTGTCTATACACATACAGAGATTTTTTTTAAATAATTATACAACAATTTTTTTATATATTCACATATTCATAGCAAGAAAAATAATTATTAAATGCTTTATTAATTTTTTCTCTAAAAATATATTTCTAAGGAGACGATGGACATAAAATCAAGACCATATATCAGTTACAACTCAAATAATTCAAACATTACAAGACATCAAAACAAAGAAGTTCATTAATTATATAGAAGAAAGTAGAATGACAGTTTCCAAGTGTTGCAAATGCTTACTGAAATTTATTCAATACCTAATAACATATTTCTTTGTAATGAAAACTTGAAAATTTCTCTTATATGAAGGAAATCGTAGCATTCATTCCTCATGTGTTATTGGTCCATTCTTTCATGCAGACAGTTTTGTACTCCTTAAGTGTACTCTGATCTTCAGTTCTTTCCAAAACTGTTCAATTGGATTCAAGTTAGACCAGACAGCTTTATTATCTTTGTCTGAAACCAGCTGACAGTTTGTGTCTTTGGCATTATTCTGATTAATTGAAAAAAATCACCCTTGTGAGATCTTCAGATTTTTTTTATCAAGAACATCCTGCTCCGTTTCTCCATCTGTGCTTCCTTCAGTTATAACAGGGGTGCCCAAAGTGGGTCCTTGAGGGCCGGCATCCTGCACGTTTTAGTTCTCTCCTTGGTAGTACCAACAACCTTTTCAGCATGTCAGTGTTCTTCTTAGGCCTTCTAATGAGCCATCATTTGATCCAGGTGTGTTAAACAAGGGAGAGAACTAAAACACGCAGGACTGACTTTGGGCACCCCGGAGTTATAAGATATCTATCATTACCACATGCTGAGAACCAGCCGTATCTCATTCTGAGGGAACCCAAGGTGTTCCTAGTCCAGAAGGGTGATATAATCTTTGTCATTTTGGTTCTTCTCTGGGGTCTCCTCTCAGTGGGTTGTGCCCAGAAAATCAAAAACAAACATTCCTACAGAAGAGCTCCAATCCATCTGTCCATCTGCTGTTATTACCATCTCTGGTGAACATCCAAGATGATGCTAAACTCCGCAACTTGAGAGAGCAACAAACTCCCAACACAGAGAGATAAGTTCATAATTTCCCAATCAAGATGAACTGACTCAAAGTTCTGAACCAAACTTTCGACAACCATCAATAACTTTTCTTCTGTAGTTCTGTCGTCTGCAGCCGACAGGCTTACAGGTTCTGGGAGAGGTCGTTGGTGCCTACAGAAAACATTTCTGTTCATCTTTGTCTAAAGTCTTGCAGGAAGTGCCTGGTCAAAGCTGATTCTAAAACTGTAGACTTAACTTTGCTCTCTAGAAAAGTAGAAAAAAAAATCGCTGTTATCAGTTTGATTTTCTACAATAAGGTCTTGAGTGAGTTCTTTTCTATTACTCATCATCTTTAGTTTTTTTGGTAGTAAGAAGCCTTTTTATAGCCATTAGTTAGGACCAAACCAGCTCGTATTGTTTTGAACTGACAGGAAATAGGATTGCTTTCTAAATAACTTCAGATTTCAGTTGGTGCCTTGGCTTTTTATACTTTCTTGCAGCTTCTTTTTCTTTACATTTTCAATAATTATTTTCTGTGTCCTGTGCGCTATAAAACACATAATTCACTTATGTAAATATTATGTGGAGACAGATGGTGGAATAATTTTGTTTATTGTTGGTTTGACTTGTTTTTTTATTCAGATAATGTTTTGGCTTTACTTCTGTGATTTTTGCCGAACTTGGGAAGAAAATAAGGTGATATCTGCTTCTTAACCTTCAACCAAAACCAAGCACCTATTGTAAGTGTCATGCTAAAGGGAACACATCCGCTTCATGCCGAGTGAGTCAGCTGCCCAGCCGCCTATTAAAGCTCCTGTAGGCAGGAAACAACCACTGTGTTATGGTTATAGTTCCTTCCTAAAACAGGCACAGAGGCACACAGGAGATCTGCAGGATACATGTGCAGTTGAGTAATTGTTTGAATTTTTGTTTGAGCTTATTTAGTCTGTCTGCATTCATGTGTATATTTATATGCCCTCCTTTGGCGTCACAGTAACTCATGCACCAATTTAGGAATGACTGGACTTCAACATTTGATTACATCTATCATAAATGAATCTCTTTTAAAATATTTAATTTCCAAGTTAGGAAATACCACTTTGTGAGATAGTGTTCATCATTGTTTGTAATTTTTATATATGTTCAGTCATTCGGCATTTGTGAATATCCAGCAACAACAACAATCTTAAGGAAACACTCTGTTTAATATTTTTAATTTTAAGTAAATACTGCAACAGATTCAGTTTTGAGTTCAATTAAGAACAATTAAATGACATCCAGCAAATTGCATCAAGTCTTTGATTTGCATTTACTCCTGCAGTATGAGCATGTAGAACACAGCAGACAGTGGACTTTACAGTAATATGTCATCCTCAGCATGCATGTGGCGAGAAAAAACTCCACTTAAACAGAAACAGGAAGTGCAAGTGGCCATCTAACATGACTGAGTGGCAGTTTGAGAAGACAGAGCAGAAACACTGAAAAGAAACAGAAGAAATGATGTAGGGGTAATTTCTATGTTAATGAAAAGTAAAGAGTTAATAGTATGATAGAGAGAATCTTTAGTTGTTGGCTGTATTGTTTCAGCCGACGACTCACTCCAGGAAGGCAGGACAGCTAAACCAGTCCGGGAGTAACTTCTATGGAAAGAGAGAAAACTGAGAGAAAACAAAAAGCTAAGAGTTGAAATAACACAAAAAATGCAAACTGGAGAGTAATAAAAGAACCTAGCACTGTGAGAAAAAGTGGTCAATTTGCTCTGCAGGTTGTTCTTGTTCAGGAAAATGAATTTGTTTTTCCGAACATGAAAGAAACAGAAATAGTGTGAAATGTCATTAAAAGCCACATTCAAATATTTTATGTGCTTGAGTTAAACAGCCTTTTTATGGGAACAAGACCAGTTTTAAGTACTGTGGTGGTAATAATGATGATGTTTACAACTGTCTTTATGGGACCACCTAGAAACATGCTAATTTGAAAGACTTACAATACAGCTCAAAAATGTTGAAAAACAAGGAAAAAATCAATTTGGTATCACTAATTTCAGAATATAAGCTATTATATAGATTTATTGATCCATGTTAGCAACCCTTATAAGTAAAATTAAGTGGTAACCAATTTATATCAAGTGAACATTATTGATAATAACTTGATTCAATCATGATTCCATCATGATCCAACCATTCATGTTTGGAGTAACAAGAAAAACTGCTCAAAGTAAACCTTTTTTAAAGTTCAGATTTTGAAATTGATGTGCACCGGTTAACCCTAGATGCCTGGAATGTCTTCTTCTGTTGATCTAACCTGGCTATAGCATGACGTCAGAAATAGATCTCAGCAGAAGAGGTGGCCTAGTAGGTCACCAGCAGAGAATTGTGGGATTTGTAGTATGAGCTTTGCATGCGCAGGCCGGGTCTGGTGAACCACATGTACTACGTCACGGCCCGAGTTTGACCCAAATGCTCTAGAAATTCATTAAGTGTTACAATATCTGGTTCTGTTTAACTGAACTGTAACTTTCACTTTCGTGGTTTCTAGTTAAAATTGACATTTCATTTAAGGTGATTGGCTCCACATTTACTCTTTAAAATTTGCTTCTCTGGTGGCAACAATTATTAGGTCAAATAGATCTTAAAATCCATTCACCTACTTGTGTTCTTGACCTGAATGTGTCCTCAGAGATGTACACTCAATTACGCACCCCTTTTATATTTATATTCTTTTTTTTTTTGGGTTGTGTGGTACTCTGAGGGTTTAGAGAAGCTCATTTTAGATCCATCCAATCTTACACCGCTAATTGGAACCAGGATCTGTTAAAATGGGAACTTAAGTAAAACATGCCATAAAATTCTGAAGGCTAACCATAAACTAACCAATTTCTTTCATTCTTTTAAAGGGAGCTCTGACTGAAACCTCCACGTAAACTTTTACGAGGATCCCTGGGGTCAACCGTAAACCCGTTAATAGAGATGAGATATGAGCAGGGTGCCTGGGCCTCCCATTTCGTTTGCATTGCTTTCTCTCTCCTTTTTTCCTTCCCCCTTGTTCCATTGCATTCTTTAAAGAGGTCAAATGGTGTTCGGAGCACAAACAGCCAGTTTTTACCTGATAAAATTTAAACCACGTGGACAGATTTGGATGCAGAATTTGAAATGTTAATGGTGCATTTTTCTCTAGCTGGGTTCTTTGCACTGTGGTCATCATGTTTTTGCAGCGGTTTTAAGAGGTGAAGCTTCTGCTATTATGAAAGCGGAAATGTTATTCTTTTATCTGTATCTTATGAAGATGGATTAGAGTTGCATATTTTTTAGGATTAAATTGCTTTATAGATCCCCTAACTGGAACAAAACATAAGATAAAGATTACTACAAACCTGAGAAAAATAGTGATAAAATAACTGTCATGACAGGAGCTGATTAAAGCATTATTAATGATAACCATGAACTTATTTGAACTAGTTGCAGACTTTATGAACCTAACAGAGTGATTATCCAAGTTAAACATTTAGAAGAAATAAAAGAAGGAAAATGAAAGTGTCCTGGACTGCTTGGAGTGTTGTGTTGGGAATCATTATCTCCTTTAATGCTCAGACTCTGTTGCTTTGCTCAAAGCATTAGCTGTGTTTCATACCCCACAGAGACTAATGAGAACAGTCTTGGGACACGTTGTGGTTATTTTGACAAATTGAGGCTGTAGTTGTTTTTTCTTTGACTCCCCCATACATTGTAATTTAAATCTCTACTCTTACTGTAACAGAGATGATTTGGATCTTTAGTTTTTGTGCTTTCCACGTCTAAATTATAAGACTGAGCTGTGTAACCTCATATCCTGGGAGTGAAGTAGCAAACCACTGACTTATAGTGAGTCGATTAGCAAAGGAATGATGGCAGCGCTGAAAACCTGACAAAACAATTGGTTAATTTTACAAATGATAATGATTTTTTTTTTAAGTCTGATGGCCCCTCTGGGCAAACAAAATATAACCCTCTCTGAAATGTTGCAAGAGTTCATGAGTATGTGACGCTGTTCGGCAATGTTGCAGGCGCCCACATTTTTTAACTGCAACGCTAATGTCTCAGGTTACACTGTAGCCTGAACCAAGCAGTGGCCTGAGACCACCCTTCAATTAATCTTAACCTTGTAGTGGCTTATAATTTGCCATTGCAAAAGCCAATAAACCCGGGGCCCTGATTTGGAGCTCATGGGACAGCTTTGAGAGCTGAGGATGGGGATTGGACAGGCCTCCAGTTGGGCCCTTGAACCCTGGACGAGCCCCTTTCTACAAAACAGACAGGTACTTAAAAACAGGGTGAAAAGATCACTTGAAAGAAAACAAGGAAGATTAATGGAGAAAAATGAGGGCCCTCAAGGTCGCTTTCATCTGGGTTTGATTCAGGTCTTCAGTGAGCCATTAACCTAGGGGACAACTGTCCACCACTAATGTGAGAAATGAAGCTCCCATTAACAAGTTCAGACAACCGGGGACTCACTGGGGTTTTTTACGCAGAAATCTACTGAGTTTTATCTTTCAGGGCAAAATTGTCATTTTTCAATAAAAACTTATGCTTTGAGACAATGTTGTCCAATTGTATTAGTCTATGCGTTGTTTTGTTTGTTAAGCTATGCAACACTGCCTTAATTAATCATTTTGCCATACAATTCCTCTGAGCAAAAGAACATGGTGTGTCTATACACAACAAAGATTCATCGACCAAATGTTAAGGAATTTTGTACCTTGTCTTGATCAGTTTTTCATCTTTTTACTTAGAACTATGCAAAAAATCAAAACTTGCAAAGAGTGGCTGACCTCAAGTCTGAATATCAGTTTGCAAGTTTGACAGTCTTGGTCAACTTCAACTTCAGATTGTATCAAACTGGTGCAATTATAAAACTTATTGAAAGTTAATGAAACACATAAAAGATAACAATCTCCATATTTCTTTACAGTTTAAGTTCTCGGAATGAGCGTCACTACTACCTTGTGTTGCTAATAAAAAGTGAATGGTAACTGAGCAGAAAAACAGGTAAATCCCACACCTAGCTCTGACAAACACAGTGCAGCATTAATCCTTAAGGACTATTTGTGAAAACGTGGCATACAGTAATGAATGATGGATCTCTCAGTCCATCAAGGCTACCAAAAATCTCAGGTAGCCTTGACATTTTTGGAAATTTGTTTTAAACTTAAATTCAAAAGAAAGTCCAAAAGATGAAATTTAAAACAAAGACAAAAAAAATAAAAATAAAAAATCCCTAAAGAACTACAAATACGCTATAAAGATTACCAGAAAGTATTTTTGTGAAGCATGATACTGTTAGACACCCGAATATAACAATCATCCATTTTCACTTATTAGAATCCTCCTAAAATACAATGTAGCTGCTTTACATCAGTCTTCTTAAACATGTCTATAGAGTCTTACAATCAAATACTTTCATTACTTTGTATGCAATCTAAACTGCTGTTACACTGTTTAGTATCTTGCCATATATTCTGTTGTATTTAAACAAAAAGGTATTTCATGTCCCAAACTGTGAGGAAATTAAAACAATTTTAATTTTTCTCAAGTTCTGAATAGTGCATGTGTATTGGGATCAAATGTGTGGAATTCAATGCTTCAGAATTGGGTCTTTTACTTTTGCCTTGAGGTCAGTGTTACATTTTGTTTTTATTTTTTTATATTTTAGGATCACCTTGATGGTTGGGAGTGAAATCCAAAACTCTATGACTGCCTGTAAGCAGTTTGAGAGTTGTTAGCCAAATAATAACAACACAAGTTAAGCTGTCAGTTTCACTGACATGAGTGAATAGTCATCAATACAAACAGCATAACATAATGAATGATTTTTAAAATAAGTTTTGGGTCATTGCTGCAATATTTCAGTTGCAGTTAGGTCTATTCTGCAGAAGTTGTGTACATGTCAAGAAACAAAACATGGATGCCTGGTTTATCTGTTGATTAATTTTTCTTTACCACTGTTTCAAATCCACAACAAGGCAATGTTGGAGCTATGGCATTAGCTACTTTAAGGCAGACTAGACTGTAAGGACTGTTATGAGACACATTTATTTTAAAAAGATGGTAATTACCATGATTATCCTTTAAAACAATAGCTGTGTTTCTCTGTGTGCTCTAGAAATGTGAGCAGCACCCTGAATCTCAGTATTTTTCCACACATAACCCTGAAACAGTTCACATCCTGTAGCATCTGCAGTATTACACCACTTCCAATAAAAGTCAAAAATAGTTCTCCATTCAGGCATCAGGTGTTGCAGAAACTGGTTCTGTGGACATCTCTTACACCTCTGATTTCAGCATTAACAGTAACGCTGTCACGCAGCCTCTAAGGGTAGGTATAAATAATCCGAGCCTAGACGGGGAAGTTGGAGCGCCAACACGGTTCGTGGCGAGTACAAAGCCCACACCTGGCCCTGGAGTGAAATCAAATCTATCCTGAACTCTGTCTCTCCTCTCATTTTGCTTGGGCAGTTTACCGTGAGCAGAGTTCTGGGTCAGGAGTTGGGGGGAGTGATTTGAACTCAGGTCAAACACACGGACAGCTTCACGCAGTAATGTGTTTAAAAGCTGCTGCATCACTGGGTTAGAAGCGGGTCACATTACACAGATTTTTATTCTTTAAGAAAAAGATCACCTTCTTTAACAAAAGTGTCTGCGATTCTTATTAATCCACAATTGGCACACTGCACCCTTTTGATGTGTTTACAGTTTAAAGGGCCTTACCAGTAATAGGCTTTAATCACTGCCCATTAAACTGCTTTCAGTGCATTAACACCCAATAAATCCTCAGCAAGTCATTCTGGTTATTTTAAAGAATCAATAAACCAATTCTTCTTGGTTATGTTTTACCTTGTCTGCAGCAATCAGTTCATTGCTGATTAAATCACAGCCCATTATCTCCCTGGGATTTATCTTGACTAAATTGAGTTCCTTTCACCATTCAAGCCACAGCAGAGTGGGCAGCGGCTGGTGGGAAGGAGAAATAATCATTCATTAACCTCTGACCTGGAAGGAGTGTCAGCTGAGTCCCCCAAATGTGCTTTCCTCTCCCCACCGCCTGAGCGTCTGGCTAAAGTAAACTGACAATTTACACACTGCAGCTCAGATTTTATTAACCCGTACTGCGGTTTGGCTCAGTCACTCGATCAGCTGATTTAACGAGGCGCAAAGACCGTCTCAGATCTGAAATGCTGTGTGTTCCAGTGGGAAATTGTCTCCTGATCGGTTGTGTGAAAACAGCCCCAAAAACCAAGTGGCAGGCAACTTGAAGGATTGCATGTGAAAACACAAGTTGAGCTTAATTTAGATGATGTTGTAGTCTCAAAGGAATTGACATGTGGATCATCTCATTTGTCATTTTGGCTCTCAGCTGTCTTCATTTTTAAGCATCTTAAAGCTGCTGGCCCGTTGCTTTCAGACCAGGGGTTTGATGTCTTCATACGGTCAAAGAAGGTGATAAATTACAGATTGTTCTGCTCACCACATGGATGTCTTTATGTGCAGACGCACATCTGATTTTTAGATGCTTCAGTCTTAAAAAGAGCACCATCACAAATTGTCAAAGGTAGAGCAAGATGGGTAAAGTTTCACAAAACTTTTCAAAAATAGCCCAAAACAGGTGCAACTATCATAATACATGAGCAAAACAATAATAAATCAAAGCCCTAAAAGATATTTCTCCTGGCTTTTGAAAAAATTCTTTCGGTATTGATTGTGGTGTCAATGGTAAGCTTAAGATATGAATCATAATGTTATTTCTTTTCCTGCACAGTAGCAATAAACACAAGCAAGCTGCCCCAGGATCTTTCCCTGTGACATTATTAGGAGCTACAACTGTGTGAGACTCAACATGGTGTAAAAACAAACCAAATGTCAGCACTGCTGCCCAAGCGCCTCTGCTATAGCCAGCAGCAAATGTAATGAAAGCTTGGAAGGGTCTGTTAGTACGCCGCTGACCTTTTATACATTTATTGTTCTCTTGACATTTTTCCAAGATGAAGGAGGTAAAAACAGAATGAGGTGTTAAAGCAGAAATAAGGATTTTCAGTTTCCACCCTCCCTCCCTCACTGCGGTTAGAGATTTCATCGATCCAAACTCTCGGACTTCTCAGAGGGTCGATGCTCTGTGATTGCCAACACTAACTAACTTGTGGCTGCTCTCTTTGGAGACATGATACCGTTTTATTAGCTTCTGTGTCACTTTCAGTGTTAGTGGGAAGTGAAAAGGGAGGAAAAAGGTTTTGCCCGGTGGGCTGATTTCTTTTCCTTTGGAGTAAGATTGTGAACTTTAAACTGGTTTCTGTCTCCCATGATGTTAATAACAATGTAGAATAACAGGAAAGACAATAAAAAAGTTATCAGAATTCAGCTAATTTATGCATTCTAAACATTCTCCAGTAAAATGTTTTCTGCAAAGGATATTTTTTAGATAAGTTTTGTAAAATATAACGTCCATGCCCTAAGTAAAATTAGGTGTAAAAAATGTGAATTTTGAATCATTTATAAATGTTATTTAGATATCTAAAGTACAATTTTAGAACATTTATTTGTTTTTTCATGTGTTAAAACAGCTAAATCAAAGTCCAGCTCTAGATCCAATTGAGGCTCTATGACAGGAAGTGAAATTTGACTGTAAAACAGCCAAAATACTGAGTTCCTTTAAATCTAGTCTAAAAACCCAGTTGTTGCTTTTGAAACATAATCAATTAAATATTAATCAACAATCTGATGTATAATTATGGCAAATAATGTTGTTGACTGTGTGTTGTATAACTTTGTATTTTTGTGTTTTTATGATGCAAAGCACTTTGAAATGACTTGTTGCTAAAATATGTTATACAAATAAAATTGTATTGACTGATTGAAAAACTAATTGATTTACTTTGTTAAATATATTAGGTGAGATTAAAAAGTTAAGACTGAGATTAAAAGGTGAATACTAAGCAGACTCACCTCTCTATCAAACGTAACAAGCTTGATACTTGTAACTAATAAGTAAAAAAAAATGGTTTCGTTTATCTGGATTACATAGTGGCTCAGCAGTTAGTTGCAGCAAGATATCCTTGGGTTTGAATTCTGCATGGAGTTTGCATGTTCTCCACATGCATGTGTGGGATCTCTCCTGGTGCTCCATTTAAATAACTTCTCCAAATTGGCCTGAACGGTGAGTTTGTATTTGCATCATTATTGGCCTGTTTGTCCTTTGTGTTGCCCTGACATGGACTTGCAAGTTGTCCAAGGTGTAACTTCCCTTTCGTACACAGATGACTGGAGACAAACAACAGAAAATTAATATGTCGAAAATTGTTTGATGGAATTTTCTTGTACATTTGGTTGACTGACGTTAACTAAATGTGACCCTCCTATCCTATAATTCTCACTGTATGGTTCTGTTATAATTTGTGATAATATGCTTGTGTCCAAAGTTCTGTATGCAGTTAAGGAACACTGAACTTAAAAAACAGGGATTTTTATTATTTGAAAATGTCTTTTTTAATGCAAGTGTCTCGTATTCTTATGTTTCTTGATTTAATAAAGCAACACTTTCTACCAGATCATAATAAATTAAACACTCCATTTGGTCAGAGGAGAGATTTGTGCTTGTATGATTCATTAAACATGACCTCCAAAGAGGGGAGTGAGATGACTCTCGCAGCTGTTGCTACATAATACAAGCCCTTCTTTTAACTCCACGAAGATAAAGAAAGTGTTTGCATTTTAAATAATCTTTATATGAATGTACATTGTTTTTTATGCTCTTCCTATTGCATGAGGTAACCCCCCCCCAAAAAAAAACAGTCCTATAGTTGGTTCAATACATCATATATGAGGGATAGAATGGAAAAAAGCAAAAAAAAATTTGAACTTAGAAAAACAGAACACTGAATATTTTTACTTCTGAAAGTTTTCAATACGTTTAAAATTCATGATAGTTTTGAAATCATTAATTCAATTTTAAAATATCCATACTTTTGAATTATTTTTCTCAGCATTCATGAGTCAAATTTCTGTCAGAACATCTTATGTGTGTCTGCTAGCATCAGACAGTTGGCCCCTGAGAGGAGGAAGTGATTGAGAAACAACAAGATAGAAACAGTTGCTTAATAATTCAGGAGGCCGAGATTAAAAACTGAGTTTCCTTGGTGAGTTATTAAAAGGCAGAGTAATTACTTTACAACTCCATGTCACCGTTCCAATAAGAGATGCCTAATTTGGTTACTGCCACCTTGCATGAAATTGCTCGGAAAGAACAGAACCTTCGGCACAAAGAGAAGTCCAAAACGTCCCTGCGATGCCCCTGATTTAATACAAGAAAACCTTGAAATTGATAACAGCAATCTGCATCCAGTTTCTGACAGCTAAAGGACAAACACATAGTTATTTAAGCAACTTGCAAAACATTTATGCAATGTTTAAGGAAAAAAAAAATTTTTCTGTTTTTAATTTTTCCTACAGTTGTTTTAACATAATTTAAAACCCTGCAAATGCACATTGCAAATGTATCTTAATATACCATCCCTAAGTTGAAACATAGTGGTGGCAGTATCATGCTGTGGGAATGCTTTCTGTCAGCAGAGACAGGGAAGCTGATCAGAGTTGAATAAACTGATCAGTTTTAAATGGGATGACGGCTGAGACAGAAGTTCACTTCCCAGCAGAACAATGATACAAAATATAGAGCTGCAATGAAATGGTTTAGGTCAAACAATATTAATGTGTTAGAATGGTCCAGGTAAAATTCACTCCTAAAAAATGTGTCCATCTACTAATATGTAAAACTGACAGAGACATACCCCAGAAGACTGTAATCTCAATGAATGGTGGTTTTATAATGTAATACTCATTTAAAATCTTAGCTACGTTCAGTTACTTTTTAACAAGTAAAAAGAATAAAATATTATTTAAAATATTGAAAGAATGTATGATTTTCCTTCCAGTTTTCTCCATCATAAAATGCCAATGAGAGCCTATGGTTATAATGTACAAGACACATCAGATTTAAACTGGAGCCAAAAAATGCCTCCCAACAACCAGCACAGCCACATCTGACTGAAGATAACTGCCCCTCTCCCCAGAATAAATACCAATTCTTAAATGTATAAGGCCTGCATGTGGTGTGGTATCTACTGGCCTTTAGAGTGTAGATTGTTTATTGCAGCTGTGTGGTGAGGCCAGTGGTGGCAGGATGTGATGCAGAAAGCAGCCACACCACATAGAGCATTGGAATAACATAAAAGTCCCGCTGCCAGCAAAGTGTGGGCATGATGAGGTTGTAGCCTGAACATGAGGCAAGTGTGGTTAGTTCTGCCTGCCCAGATTGAGCTGAAGGTTTCATCCATTACACATAATCTGTGAAATTAAAAGCAGGTAGGAAATAGTGTAGTGGGAGGGAGCATCAGGATAAACTAATAGCTTTAGTTTCTGTTGGTACCAACAAAGAAGCAGAAGATCAGGGATGTGATTCCACCATAGATTCTTATTGGGAAGAAAAGCTTCTTGGTACAGAAAAATTGAAAAAAAAAGAGCTAATAAAATACAAACAAAAACTTATTTGTGCCTTTGATTTACTACTTTCATATACAGAAAAGACAAGGTTGAAGTTTGGAAGGCATTGCAGCTATTGTTAAATAAATAATGGGAAAGAAGACAGAGCTGCCAATAAAGTGTAGAGAGGAGCAGCTCCTTTCAGTAGACTTCTGTAAATTTTCTAACCCTACACTCAAATTAAAAATAGTAAAACACATGTTACAAACAAATTAGATCCTCTCTGAATAACGTATAGTTTAAAAAATTAGCCATTCCTGAGAGCTTCAGTTGGGCTGTCTATTTCTCAGTCTGACCCGATCAACAATGTATGCGTACATACACATCAATATTGGGACTGGACTCTTTCCCTCCACAAGCACTCCATCACAAGAGAGGGAGTTGCTACCAGATGGTTAAACAAACACATCGCCCAACTGCCCATAACTCAAATCCACTTAGCACTCTCTTGTCAACATGTCTTTTACTCATTTACTATCTCCACAGTCTTTGCCTTATGTGGAGGAAGGAAGGGAGGAGAGCAGGAGGAAGAAAAAACAAGGCGGAAATAATGAGAATCAGCAAGAAATTCCTAGCGGGTGTGTTTAATTTTAATCACCAAGGCTATCCATCCTCAGTAACGTTCATCTCTCCCCCACTTTCTCTCCTCTCCTTCTATCCAAGTTGTACTGAAGTAAAGGGGAACAGTGAGCACCTGGAGTGACACGTGTCAGACCAACTCCAAACTGGATGGTTGACTCAGGCATTTTTGAGAGCTCTCGGGAAGGTGTCCAGGACTCAGGCCAGGGGTTAAGAGTTTGTAGGTCAACGAGTCACACAGTTTTCCCTTTTCCCTTGGCCTCATCCCCACGCTTTAAAAACCTCAGCGGTGTACTTCAGGAGATAATTTATTACCCTGACTGCTGTCCAGCTTGAACAAGTTGGGAGCAAAGAATGAAGTTTCACACTTCTGAGGACAGAATGGTTTTCTTTCTTTTTATCAGCACTGAATGTTGAAACATGTGCAGAATGTATTATAGTTAGGTGATGAAAAATTCATTTAACTGTTACTTTAGGATATCACCTTTCCTTCTCTTGTGTTCATCTGTTTTATTTTACCAACATTTTTTTGTGATTTTACATGCAAACAGTTTTGTTTTTCTTAAACATTTTACTCCTAAATACCATTCCAACAGCTGGCATAACTAAGTGCAAGATATTTGTATCTCCTGTGCTATCTTCACCATGTTGATTGTGCATCCTTGAGGCGTCTGGGTACAGGTGAAAAGGTGAAAAGATAAGCATTATCTCAGACACACAATTGTCAAAGGCACGGATAACTGACATGAATGCGATGGCGTCCAAAAGTAGGGCTACCGATGACAGCCAAACTGCATTTGGCCCCTGGAATGTGCAGGGGCCATTCTCGGACAGCCTAACATCAAACAGCGTTCGGCTCAGTCAATCTAAGAGCTCTAGATGTGGGATTTATTGGCTCTCGCAGGCCAGAAGAGAGACCAGGGGCAAAAGTAAAACCAGATTTCCTTCTCCAGATCAGTTTCTCTTCTGTCAGTGATGCCCTCATCAGTGAGCTCAGGAGAAAGGGGAACCTCTTGAATATTTTGTTGAGTCATTTTCTGAGACTAAACAATAGGAAAGTAAACAGCACATAAACTAGCAGTTCTTCATGAGGTAGTTTAGAGGGTATAGGTATAAGTTGATTTGTTGTCTTCTTCACATATTGTGGTAAATTTGCAACTGTCACAAGGGGCTTTTTAGATTATCTAACCGACTCTTCAGAGATCATGTTGCACATCACTGAAATCAACCACACATTTGCATCATTAAACATTTTAAGACTGATGACACAAACACAAGCTGCAGGGCAAATGGAACCACAAAGATGCCAGTGATGAAAACAAATGACAGACAGCATCAAATAAGGAAGAAAAGGGCAAAAAGTTAAGGTCTGCAGTCAGACTCAGAGATAATGTTCTCACAGAGAAGGATGGAACCTACAGGATTTCTATTTATCTCTGTTAGCCCTCTGAAAAACTCCCTGTCCCCGCTTAGATAGCCCTGCCAATTCACCATGATGTCATCCCCCTGGCGTGCAGTGATTGATGCTTTCTGGCTGCCATCTCTGCATTAGCTGGAGGCAGGGGAGTGGGGTTGGACGCTAAAGGTGGAGAAGGGCTGAATTTTCCACAGATAGAGACATCCAAATGTGAACAGAGCCCAGCGAGTGGTTGGTTCAAAGCTCAGGCCACTGTGCCGCATACCTGCAGTATGGCAAATGTGCTGCTTTTAATGTTTTGGCTCCCTACAGTCAGTCAGTTTTGATGTTTCAAAGACGTTCACAAGCAGGGATTGGTGCTGATGGTTTGTTCTGGGCTTGATGGAGACGCTATAGGGGAGAAAAGGCCCGGCTCTGATTATGTACGGCCACTCCATCTTCGCTCTGAGTTCTGTTACACATCAAGGCTTGAAGGATAAAAGGAAAGAGAGGAGAGATGGAAGGGTTTGTGTGCGTCGAAGAGTAAGTGTTTCGCAGATAGTCGTGGAGGCATGCTGAGATGACCTCAGCAGGGAGTCCCTGTGCTCCTGTCAGCAAGCCAAGTTAGCGCTGGTGTTTTAATGGCTCTATCATACACCATTTCACAACATTTCATGGTTATTCTTGTTCAAAGGGAGGGGCTGAATTTTTAGGAATAAAACTGTCAGTTTTCAAGCCAGTTTAACCATCTAAAGTTGATTTACTCCCATCTTCTTTATTCACCAAAGTGTTCAGAGTAAAGCAGAAAGAAGTGAAAAACAGTATTGGATGAATTGTTACTTGTTAGCTGACTATAAGTAGCACAACTCCTCATCAGTGTGACTTTTTAATGGCTTGTTTTCTAGAGGTGTTTGTTATTACCTTTGGATCAATATCATTTAAAACAAACATTCACAGAGACATAAAGTCAATGACCCCTCACTGAATGTGTAAATGAGTAAACACAGCGTCACACTTTTCAACTCTTTATTGATGGAGTCACAATTAATTAGAGCCTGAACTCAGTTTGCTGCAATAAAAGTCAAACAAATTAAAGAAGTAAAGCAGCCACAAAGAACGGTTAAGGATACAACTAACAGGAAACTCATGTGCATTAATTTATTTGTCCATTGTAATTCACTTCTCCTATTGTGCTTAGTAAATCATGCCACCATAATTACTATACATATTAACTGAAGGAATAAGGGCACTTTTTTGGTTTAGGCTATGATAAGGTAAGCTAAGCTACACTACACTAAACTAAGGATAGGTTAAATCAAACTTTTTTATATTTTTATTATAAATGTTTCCTGTAAGTTGCACTATTTTAAGATGCATATTTAAATCTGTCATAAATGATAGGTCATGTATGTTGTTATGCTTGCAAACTGTAATTTTTTTAAATCCCTGTCATCAACCTGCTGGAGGATTATTGATGAAAATTATCCCCTATGGCGAAGTTTGGCATATTTTTGTGATGTATTCATGTTGGTTAATATGCATTTACCACTTTATGAAATAAATAAAAATTCATAAACCAAACTGTCCTGACCTGAATTGAACTAAACTAAAATAGCCTAAACAGAACAAAACTAACTGAACTAAACCAAAAACGAGCTAAATTATCCTGAACTGAATTAACCTAAAATAAGATGAATAATCCAAGATGAATTAAAGTATACTGAACGAGCTTGAACTTAGCTAAGATAGACAAAACTAAGCTGAACTTAAACTTTACTAAGCTAAACATAAATTACACTATTATAAGTTCAGCTAAGCTAAGACAGGCAAAACAAATGATGGTAAAATAAGGTAAGCCAAACTACAGTAAACTAAATGAAATTAAAATAAAATAGACTGAGCTGAATTACAAAGATACAACCAAACTCTACTCTAAAACAGTATAAATTCAGATAAACTGAGCAAAATATTTCTTAGCTACAATAAAGGAAAGCGAGGTAAGCTTGGATAAACAAAGGTAAACTAATCTAAGCTTTGTTAAACTAACATTCAAATAAACATTGCACTTAGCTGATATAAAATCATTTTTGTCACATTTGGATAAATATTGTTAAGAATTGGTAAATGGGGAAGTAGTTTGAACTTTGCATCTAAAAGTTCTTCAGTTTGAATGTTGGCCTTGGGTTTTACTTTATGTAATTTGTGTATGTCTCTGGTTCATTTGTGGATTCTCTGGATACTCAGGCTTCCTCCCACAGTCCAAAAATATGCATATTTTACGTAGTTACTGTAAATTGGTTTTAGAAGGGAGCTTTGTTGATTGTTCTGTGTGTCACTGGGGAAAACCAGCCTATGGTGTATCCTGTCAGAGATAAGCATCCACAACCCTTGAAGGATAAGTAGTTTATAATGATTTATGCTTTAAATTAGAAGTGGCTTTTTTATGCATTTGTTATTATTCAGATATAACACAATAATTTGCATTTACTTGAAACATAATTACTTTTGCAGAGCTTTGTTTTGTGTACATAAATGCAGATAATGGTCTTTTCTAGGGAAACCATATTAACACTGTTTGATTAAGAAAATGTGGCTGTCTGCGTGAATGTAGGATGTTTTAAGCATTTATTTTTTATGTATCTATGTCTTGAATAGGCCCTATTTGTGTTTGTTTGCCTGCCTCATGCTGAGTGCTGCAAGTGTCAGACGGAAGGCATCCGCTGCTACACAATCAGTACCGGCCTCTGCTCCTTTTCACTGTGGTCCAGCAAGTGAGACTGAACATGAGGCGCAGGGAATTGAGGTGCATTGATCTGTCCTCTGCAGCGTCTCCCCGAACTGGTGAAATAATTAACCTCACTGGCACAGACACAGGAAGCAACAACAGAGTATCTTTGGGAGGTTAATTAAAAATAAAAGCGCAAGGGGGAAGGGCAGAAGGTGTATTCACAGGGGAAAAGTGCACTGACTTCCAAATGAGCTCACTCCATTGTAAATGTTTGTGGTCAGCATACAATGAAATGGTAGAAAAGCTGTTTACTTTCTCTTTAAGCAAGAACAGCCAAGAGAGAACTAGTAACTGAATGAAGCTTTTAACTTGATTTTAGGAAAAACAATCAAAGTCATTCAGCTCAGTGGGAATTGATTTTAACCACATAACACTTCATTTTTATTATCCAGTTGTTCAGAAAGAAAATGGAAGCCACTTCTGCAACCAAATGAGTTGTCTAATTGACATCAATGTCCATATTTTGACTTGCATTAATACCAGACTGATGTGCATGCTGGTTGCTTCCAGGACAAAGTTTCTTGCAACCTTGGAGTGCTTGGATGTGGAAACCAAATTGTAAGCCACATTAAACTATTCTTGCTAGATAAGTTGGCTCTTACATGAAGGCAAAACTACTACATGCACTTTGTGGCACATAGACTAAATAGAAAGACTGTAGAAAAATGTAAAAATAACATCTGAATAACAAATTCAGAAAACATTCATAATCAATATCAGAACCTGTTGTTTACATGTTTATGGACGGACAGTTGAAAACACTTAATGACGTTTGATTTTAGCTGAAAGCAGTTTGTGGTCAAGGTTATCAGCAGCTTTAATATTTAATGAGAAAAAAATACCAAGAAAACATTCAAAGTGTTTAATCTCTTTTAAATTACCAACTGATCATGAATTCAATTTGAACTATTTCTAAATTGGCAGAAAATAATGATTAGCTTTAAGGAACACTTTGACATGTATCGACAAGTACCTTAAAAGTTTCTTGTCATCTTTTGAATAATATTTGTTGAATAAAAGATTATTTCAGGTTCATCTAAGGTCATGACAGTTTTTCTGTACAGCTCTTGCCAGAAAGTGAAAGGTGTGATAGCCCCTTGTGATAGTCGCATTTTCTGTGCCATTAAAGTCAGATATCTGACAGATCGTTATGCATTGAAGCTTCTTAACTTTTCCTGAATTAATTTCCTCCCTTCATATGGTGTCAGTTGTTGGGTCTACGAAGGCTGGTATGCATGTGAATGACACAGCTGATTTCTGAGCCAACAGTTTTACAGAATTTTACTGTCTTCTAAATTAAATTAAATTACTCACTCTTAAAATCTGCTGTAGAGTAGCGATGAAGTCCACACCGCAGATCCTCTTACATAAATAAAGATATCTGTCCTTGATATGATCAGTGTTTGCTCTGTTTTTGAATTGTTTTTATAACTGGTGCAATGATGATGAAATGATCCATACAAAGCATGAAAATAAGATTATTTTGGTTTAAAACACCCACTATATTTCAAATAAGCAATAAAGGTGAGTGGTCAAACTTTATCCAGTGAAATGCCACTCTGCAGAAAAGTCAGATCTCTGAGGGTGTGACGGCTTCAGGACAAATAGTAGTTGATGGTCAGATATCAATAAGATGTCAAACCAGCCGGGATGATGAAGTTTATCAGTCTGCATTGATACAGCTGCTGCTAAGACATTTCTGAAAGCCTCAGTCTCACAGAACAGTGACACAAAGTGAACTGAGCATTTTGTCAGACCATATCAAAACCAATGCTCCCAGTTCTGAGTGAATTCATACATTCTTTATGAATCTGTTATTGAAAAGTCTCATTATGCTCATAAAATACATATTGGGACCACTGTTCCTTTACCCAATATTGCTTACAGTACAAGAGACATTATTTAAGACGGCACTTCATCGGATTAAATCCTCGCACTGCAATGAGTTGTTTTATTAGCTTGCTGCTGTTGTTTACACCCTAAATAGGTTAGCTGTTTGTTATTGTGTGGAAAATGTGATGTGGATCATCTTGATAGGCCTGTTGAGTGGTGTTATTGCAGTCTGCAGTTCTCTGGAACACTCGGGAAATGATGCTCCCCCTGTCAGCGCTGCAGAGCCCCTCTGCCTCTGGATCTGCGGGTAATTACTGAAATCCCGCTGACTCAGGAGACAAACACTCGATCACACAAGCCTGTGCACATGAGGAAACAGCTCACACGTGGACACAAACATGAAGGCTACCTTTTGTTCCAATAGATCGTCACGACTTCAGCAGAGGCTAACTTTAGATTTTACAAGATTTCCTTTTAGTAATTTGGGGCACACTTCATCTTTGTTGTTAGTTATACTGTCAGAAAAACTCAGAGAAAATATTTTACATCTAAGGTATGGAATTGTTGAAAATTATTTAAATATGAGGAGCTCCCCATTCTCAATGTGACAAAGTTGTCCACCACCATATTAACTTCTGATGACTCCAACTACCACAGAGTCAGTGGCAGGTGTCTGTACAGTAGACGAAACCACTGGTGTAGAGAGAGAAGAGGAAAGGAGAGACAGTCACTAGTTGTGTTTCCATCAATGTATTTTTATGCACATGTTGAAGTATTGCATAAGAAAACACACATGGGAAAAGGAACATTTGAAATAATTTCCTCAGTTTTGCTCCAACCCAGTTGAAGAAAACACGCCTACTTTTGTTTTTATCTTACTAAAATTTTATCTTTTTGCAATATTTTAAAAGTTTGCTCTAAATTTACATGACAGTTGGATGGAAACAAAGCTACTGAGTACCTTGTCCAACTCAGAGCACACATAATGTGATCTGCTGGAAATATATTCTGGAACTGTCAATACATACATATTTACTCTAAAAAAATTATTAAAATATTTTTATGGAAACTTGGATCAGAAATTAGAGTTAAAAATATTTTGGAGTCGTATGGCACAGTTGCTAGAGGCTGCACTCCACAACCTGACTGTGCCACGTTTGAGTCCCATACGCTGTTTCCTTGCTGCCAGACTAGCCCAACTTCTCTCTCTCTGCCTCCTTCAGATTACTTTGAAATTGCTTTCAAAAACTCTGTTAGATTAATTTTAGAGGGATTGTGAAAAGAATCATGACTAATTTTATGAAAACAATTATCTCTTTACATGAGTATTTTCCACACTTACTGAATGAACTCAACTTCAAGGTTTATTTTTATTATTATTTAAATGTTAGGATTATTTTGCTGCAAGAAAATGATAGTTTATTTAAAGGGTTTTAATTTTTCTTTACCAGAGGTGCTAGTAAACGTACCTGCTACCATCAATGATTCCTCATTGAGTTAAATGTTTGATAACCCAGTTCCTTGAATCTACTGATTAGCATTTCCCATCAGCTCTCCTTTGACAAGATATTTTTAAAACAGAAATTATAACTTTATTCTTTTGCCTTTTTGAAAACAAATTGACCAGCTTCAGTGACAACAACCCCTGGGACCTGGTGATGTTTTCACAGACACCATCCTTTACTCAGACGCAATCATTCCCAGGTTTATTAGCCTCTGGAAATTGGCTTCAGTGGGAGGCAGAAAAACAAATAATTTCAATATACACCAGGGTGTCCTAATGTTCATTTCCATGCTGTCACTTAGAAGGGGGGAGGAAGGAGGGACAGATAGAAGGCATTGTGCTGCTGACAGGATTGGCTTTGTGTGTGATGAATGGGGCTGTCACAGACGGTGACAGGTTTGTGTTCAATACATGTGGATGTACAATACGCTCTGCATCCCGTGACAAGCTGGGAGGCTTTTTGTCCCGATAATCTCCATATCATTTTAATCTGCGGCTGCTTATGGTGGATGTGGTCACTGAGGGGTGTGCTATGGAGGATGCACACAGACTGTCGATCCTCTGGAAGCACACTGAGTTGACTGATGCATTCCAGTGTTTATTAGTTTTTTCTTTCTCTTTCTATGTTGTTTTGGAAGTTGCTGAAAGAGTGGAGAATGACACAGGACATTTTGATTCTGGGATCAGAAGTGATGTGATCTCACTTGGAAAAAAAGTGGATGCATGTGTGGAACTAAAAAGTATTTACAAAGTTCATTGGCTTACAGCCTTTGTGGATTAAACACAAACACAACAGAACATCTCACAAACAACACAACCCTGGTTTTTATTTGCATATCTCCTAGTCATCCATGTGTTTCAAACAGAGTCGGAGTGAGGCTGTGTTCAATTTTGGGGTCCACCTCTAGGTTTTGTTATCAATGTTTGATCAGTTTTCTGTACTAACACAACTATACACATCATATTACCCCAAATTCAGTTCATGAACCTGAATATAATTTATCTTAGTTTAAGAAAGGGATGTCAAACTTGAGTTCTGGACAGCTGCTGTCCTGCTGTCCAACACATGTGACTCAAATGGTTGCATTACGTCCTCAGCATGCAGTCACAGTTCTGTTAATGAGCCAATTGTGTGATTCAGATGTGTTGAAATGGACATATTTTAAAGTTTCAGGACACTGACCTCAAAGAAGCAAGTTTGATATTTCTAGCTTAAAGAAGAACTGAAAAGTTTTTTAAGCTAACATCGGGTGAAAAAAACCCCATAAAATATGGTTGCTGTAAAATAAAATAATAATTTAAAAAAACAACTAAACTTTTCTTTCTTTAATACTGAATTAAAAAAAGGAAAAACATGTTCTGGTGTTTTGGCATTTTTTTGTGCCAACCTTAGACGTGTGATGTACACTGTGCTGTATTACATTTATTCAGCAGTTCAACAGAAAGTGGGAGAATATTGGTGCAACATGGTGCAGTCTGCTTCACTGACTTTTTTGAACTGTTTCGACTTCCCTAAAGATTAAAAACGTTGTCAGATTTGGATACGTAAGCTCAGATGTAAAAATTACTATCCAAACTTATAGAGGAAATGGAGAAGAGGACGTTACCAGAGACAACAAGACGAAGCAACAAGAACCTTATTTCAAGCAAGAACATGCTGTTGTACATCACAAATGGTGATCAGTTCTCACCAGTCTATGCTTCCGATTCAGTCCATATGTGTCATGCCATAACGGCCCTGATCATCAGAATCCAAACCTGAAGAACTTTTGCTCAATTCTGGACATCCAACTATTTTTGGTTCTTTGGGAATATTTCAGTTGCTGGCTGAGGAGACACCATGCAAGTCATGATGAACTGTAATATATGTGTATATGTGTGTGTGTAAATGAGACCTTTAATATTTTGTGGAAGTCTTTCACTGAATAATATTCATATTTGATTTCAGGTTTCCATTGATATTACTAAAAGTAACTCAAATAGTTTAGCTTTCTTGTTCTTTAGATGATATAAAAACTGATTTAGAAGAGTGTAGGCACAGTAAGTTGAAGTTCTGAAAGCTCTAAACGCTTCTACAGCTTTAGTTTAAACAAAATTTATGTTCTTAACAACCACACAGAATTGCTTCTTTCATCACATTCACTATGAGACTTCATGCATAAAGCAAAGCAATTTGGTTCTAATTCATTTTCAATATATGCATATATTGCTACCATTGCTGAAGAAACATTTAAAGAGCAGAAAAATGCATATTTAAGTTACTCTTATAAAAATGACCATCACCTTTAACATCCTTCTATCTCACATTTTATTAGAGGAACTATCTTTAACATCATTATATGCTATTAGATTTTTTTAGAAATATTAAACATGTTATTTAAATATATTTATTCAGAAAAGAAAAAAAAAAGATTGCAAGATTTCAGTTGATTTTAATTGATACTTTACCTTTTAAAGTTGGAGAGAGTGACATGAAAGCATTATTCAAATTTCACAGACTCCCTGTTTCTTAGGAACAAAATTTGTATGTGACATATTATTTTAGTCACTCTTCAAAATGGGAAAGAGAGAAAGCCATGGCACTCAGATTAGACAGATGTGTGTTGATCTTCATAAGTTGGGTATGGACTAGTGTCGAAATCTGAATGTATTTACAGTCAGGCCAATTGAAATGCTTAAAAGAGCTGGATCTGTAACAAACAGAATGGATAAATGCACATTTCTTTTCACAGTGGGTTTATGCGACAGTGATAACTACATTTATTTTAAGGATTTTCAGAGCTTCATCAAAGTTGTCAATAAGTATAGATGACTGTAAAAATGGTTTTAAACAGAAATGGTCCTTCCAAACAACAAAACAGCTTAAATACCTGGAAAATTCTTTGCAAAGAAAAAAACCCCCAAAAGGTTAACGCTTCCAGAAGAGATATTTCATTATTTTCGACACTGATTAACTTAAGCTGCAGATGGTGTGCATGATAAGGAAAAGCACCCACTGGGTAACACCGTGTTCCTTGCTTCTTGTGTCCTGAATCATTAACGGACGGCAGTTTGGCTTTTTAAGGATCAACATCCATCTTCCTCTGATTTGAAAAAGAAAAATGAAACACAGATACAAAAGCTCAGCCACTTGGGGGTCTGCAGGAGTTTTTCTCCTAGGATTCATTGCTCATGGCTGCGATGGAGTGTGAGCCTTTTTCTTAATATTTATGAACTTCTGCATCAGAGTAAGTTATGGACACATATTGAGCCAAGACCTCGCTTAGTGTTTTCACTCCCTCAGTATTTATGATTCCTGACAGGTTTTTTTTTTCTCTTATGCAAGTTTCCTGTTTTCCTGTTCATTACATCTTTCCATCAGAGAGATAAAGAAGGCCAGAAAGACAGAATTTGGATCCATTTAATTAAATCAGAGTGTATTTTCTCTGGCTTAACTGTGAAAAGTTCTGTTAAGGCTGATTGTATTAGTTGCTGCATGAATTACTGTGATTTTGAAGGAAGCAAAGGGCCCAGCATGCATATCTGTTTCCTATGAAATGAATTGATATTAGTAAAATGACTGGATGTGTGTTTTGTAAAAGCTGTGTATTAAATGTTGAGTTTATTGTATTGTTTGTTATCATGATTTGAAAACTTCAGGGGAAGAAAATAATTGTCACCCAGAAGGATGAACCTTCATCTTTGACTTTTATGAAAAATAAGACCCAATAATAATGATTTACCAGCTGGCTGGAAACATTTAAACATGTTCCAGTGCTCCTCAGAACAGTTTAAAAGCTTATATTTCACTAATGTGGACACATTCATAACTCCATGAAAGCATTTCACAGCTCAGCCAGAAAACGATGTGCCTGCTAATAATTCTTACCGTTTGTTTTATCCCGCTGCTCTGAGTTGTGTTTTCTGGATCAGGACCCTGCATATTTCAAATCAGCTCCTAATCACAAGGACACGTTTATTTACATTCGTGTTTTTAAAAATGACTAAACCTTCTGGCAGTCAGATTATCCTGTGTGAGTGTCTTCCTCCCTGTAGGTGTCCAGATAGGTAAAGCAAACACCAAAGATTTACAACAAATGCATTTTACATCTGCTGTCTCCTCTGGAGGTGATTAAACATTTTCCCTTAGAGTTAAATGATGGCTAATGAGAAGTCTTTAACACACGTTGCAGCATATCAGTCATTCATAGACACATTGTTTTCAAAAGTATTAAATTACTCGTTTCCCGTTCATATTGAGGATTCCCGTTTCTAGAAACTTCACTATGGATTCATGGCATCAGTATTTTGAAAGTAGAATAATGTGTTATTTTGCTTGTCAATTGTTTCAATACTTGATTTATCAAAAATGAGAACAAGTCATTAAAAATGCTGGAGAGATGTTTGTTTGCTTTTGTGCTCTTTTTAATTCTATTACTTAGCAGAGAAGGACACAAAAGCTGTGATTTTATAAGAGCAGTGGATGCACTTTCTACTTCTTCCTTAGTGTAAAACATCAGATCCTAATTGCTGTCCGGTTTATTTCTTCATAAGCTGCTATAAATTGTTAACAGGAAACAAATCTGAACTGTAGCTCAGTCATAAGGAAATATATCATTGTTCTTCTTAACCCTGTCATTCTTAATTTATGATGGCAGCACTCAATGCATCTCTCTATCCATTTAGACTGGGAATGGTGACAGGAGGGCAAGAGGCGCAGTAAACACAGGACAAACAACCATGCACACACACACACACACACACACACCAAAAGACAATTTGGGGAGACTAATTAACCCAGCAGTGGGTTTTTGTGGAATCAACCCGGAGTACCCAGAGAAAACCCAGGGAAGAGGAGAACACGTCATCTCCAATCATCCCACTCAAGATATATTGTTCCTAAATGTTTTCAAAGCATTCAGGCATGAAAAAAAAAAATCCTTAATGTTTTACATTCCTGAATATTAACTGCATTAGCCTGCATACCGGTCTTCAAGTCAGCACTACTCTACAACCATAGAAACATAAACACACAAAGTGCAACGCAAACGTTTTAGCTGACCATCATAACACCAAGTTTTACTCTAATAAAAATATTTGGTATTACTGCAGAATATTGTTGTTGAAACATAGTCAGTGATGGATGATGTCCACCTGAGATAATCAGTTGCAACTTCCAAACAACTTGAAAGCAACACTTCAAAACTATAATAAATGTATTAGTCCTTAGTTGTTCATTTATGTTACCAGTATTTTATTTTTTACATGTAGCGGAGCATAGCATACATAGATGTCCTGAACTTTCCACTAGATGTCCAGTAGACCTCATTCATGGAGTGACACTAAAGAAGACTCTAATGAAGTGGCAGTAAATCATCAAAACCAACTTAAATAAAAGAAAACCAGTTTTCAATATATCCACCATGAATGATTCAGCCTCAAAACAACCTCAAAGCAGCATCTCTCTACATTTCTGTCAACTACACCTGAACAGCTTTGTAAGACATAAATTGGTTAAGATGCATCTTATTATTATTTAGAATTAAAATGCAACATTTTAATTCTAAAATGTTGCATTTTAGAATTAAACTGATTTATTTATAAATTTATGTTTATAAATAAATCAGTCTTTACACAAAATCTAAAAACCAACTACAATAATGCAGCTAAAAGAAAAAAGTTACCCATCTCCAAGGTGAGTAGGAAAAAACAAAACAGAAATTGATTGGGACTAAATCTAAAACGTCCAGTAAGAACATTTTTCAGGCATCTGGTGAAAAGTCGATCTTGTAGGTGAAAGATGAAATGTGATGAGTTTGTGTACACAACTGTCAGACACTTTTGCACACCTGAGCTAACGGATAAACATCTTGCATGGTCTTTTATCTAGCCTGGACAGTCTCACCTGACACTTCCAACAACAGTCCTAACGCCTTTCTATTGACTTTATAAAGTTTCTCTTTGTCCAACAAATGTTTTCCTTCCTCTCAATTTTCCATTAAAATTACCTTTTGTGTGTCATTGACGGCCTGCTGTACAACTGCTAAGACAGCAGTCTTTTCTGTGAGTTGTGTAAATATCCTACCAACATAATATAACATTTAACACATTCTGGAAACTGATTTTTTGGAGGGGGTGCAAAAAAATTGGCAGGAGCTAGCTCCAGGCCAAAAAAGACTAACAAAAAAAAGTCTGTATTGAAACAGTAAAATATGAGTCACTTTTTGGGATTTTATCAAATAAATAGATGTACTTTTTTGTGATGTTCAATTTTGTTTTCAAACATAAATTTAATTGTGGCTTTAATTAAAGTTCATCTTTGTGTTTATGCTGCAACTGTTGCATGTATGCTTCAAAAATGGTTTTTACTGTTTTTTTAAGAAGTTTTGCCTTTTAGCGCTGGATTTGCACTAATTCTGAATGTAGGTTGACCTTCCCATACCCGCCTGTTACTCCCCAGTGAGTCTTCATCACTGCTCCCAACAGAGCCCCCTCCCCTCCTTTTTTTTTTTTTCCACAGATGGATTTTTTGTTGCATTAATCCCACAGATCAGGTGGGTTTTGTCAACGTGTTAAACTTTAATACTTTGGGTCATTTATCTTTACGGCCCAACCCGGGGTCTGTCAGCGACCAGACGAGCCATTTCCTCATTTGGTTTGGGAGCAAAGTGGCGCAGGAGAGAGCAGAAGTGGGGGGTGGGCTATGGGTGGTGGGGGTGATGATGGAGTGAAGTGGACGGGGTGGGGTTGGGGTGTCTGGCTCACCATTTAATGAAATCCCGATGTGTGGAGGGAGAGGTAGAGGGGTGATCCTGGAGGTCGGGGCGCCACACCATCTCCAGAAAACGACGCGCCTCCAGAGAGAAGGCTTCACTCGCTCATTTATTTTCTCTCGTTTGGAGGAGCATGCGCGGCTCGTAAAAGGCGCTCACCGATGTGGCCCTCATTACGCGGCGGATGCTGCATCAGGGACCCGCAAGGCGCCCAAGTGGACAAGGATAGAATTGCAGGTGATTAATTTGTTGAAGGCTCCTCTGGAACATGGTGAGCTCACGCATGGATTTATCTTCATTTGCCCAGATATGTACCGTGGCATGAGAGGACAGGCCTGAGGAGTCCTGCATCAAATTGTCTTTACTCTGCTAGAACACTAGAGTTTGGAGCGGGGAAATTCTCTGTTGCTTTATGTTTGTTGTACAGTTTCTGTGTTCACACTGAAGAGGGGGAAAAATCTGCTTGGTCCATTTAACAAAATCATGGAACTAATGGACAAATAACAAGGGTCATAAAGCAAGAACACATTGTGTTTTGTTTTCTCCAGATAAAATGTCACGGCTGTGTTTCACTCCCATAATTGAAACAAACCATTTCAGTTCTGTCAGCGACTCAAATATAATGAAGGGGAACATGTTGGAATCAGTGTCAGACTATTGAATGTGATTGTGTGCACTCATCTGGGAGAGGGAAGTGCTTTTTTAAAGATCATTTCAGCATGCAGATAATGGCTTACGTACATTGCTCTTAAACTGTGGTACTTTCAGACATTTTGGTATCTAGAATTAACAAGTTAACTTACAAGGTAATTAACAGCAGTAATTCATAGAAAAGCTAAATGTAGGCAACTAAAAGAGGTAAACTGATGACCGTATTGGTGTGGACATTTGGGAACCAGGCTGCAATTATCTATAGTGAGGAATTTTATATAAAGGGAACCAATTTGTGTTGTAATAAAATCAGAGAAAGAGCTGATTTCAATGCTAAGTAATAAATGTATGACATCACCACGTCTTACACAACATAAAGAAGAACAAAGAGAAAAGTTTAAGTGTTTTTACATTTTACCTGATAGAAAAACGTCCAAGATCTAAAGAGGAAACTTTACTGTGCAAATCCTGATAAAAGAGAGATAACTAAAACCAGGCCTGGCCCAACGTTGAATTTGATTTGGGGCCCCTCTTCCTCTTAAGAACATCACCACCAACGGAGGCAGAGTTTCATTGGCTGAGCTTAAAACTAATCACAGATAATTGATCATTATTTTTCTGAGACGTATTTGTGAACAAACACAAAAGAAAGGTTAAACTTGTCATCAGATTGTAACAATGGTGACTCAACTATGCAATGTAAATCTTAAATTTGAATTTAAAGCTGTTTTGAATAGAGCAGAATATACTTTATTTATCCCCAAGGAAATTGCTTAATTGTTTATTTGTTGACTACTCCATCCAAGGTGCTAAATAGTAGTAAATACAATTTTTTAT
>CAEFZY010053615.1:0-30343 GCA_903066815.1 Brachyrhaphis roseni | reverse complement strand
TATATATATATATATATATATATAGTTAAACACAAGGATTAAACAAGGATATTGTTTAATACTTGTGTGCTTTTTGTTTTATTTCATTTATTTATTTTTTCAAATAACTTTACAATAACTCATTTTTATTATTCTTTTGGTCTTGCTTCTTTTTTCATAAACTTTGTATATCAATGTTACACGTTCAATAAGCTTCATGGTCTTCTTGCCCAGTGTGACGGCCTACGTGATATGTATGCAACCAGTATAATCATAGGTAGTGATCACTAATATCCAAACATCTTGTCTTTTTGTGTTTTTCAGAATGAGTTTTGTGAGTTTATCCACTGATGCAGAAAAATAAAGTCTGTCTTGCAACCCTATATATAATTCTTTCTAAAGGTATTCTATCAGATTTATCTTTTGACTGTGCAGACCTGTCAATTTCTTGCACTCCAAGCTCAGTCACATTTCCTGAGCTTGCTGTAAAAAAATTATAGGAAGCAGCATCCTCAAACTATTCCCACAAACTCTGGGAGAACACAGTTAAGTATCTTGATATGCTGAAGCATTAAATGTTTCTTTCACTGGAACTTAGGGTCCGAACTCATGAAAAATATCCCTACACCATAATCCTCTCTGAACCAAATTTTACATTACACATAATGGAGCAGGTAAGAGCCTTTCTACTGGTAACTCCTGAGAAGACATCTAAACTGGTCTAGAGACAATTAGTTGTGCCTGTAAACCACTGCATACCACATGTGGCATTGTACGAGGTGATTTACAATGCAGCTGTTCCTCAACGAACTCCACTCTTGTGTTTTTTTACCAGGATGTCCCTTATCTGAAGGGACATCCTGGTAAAAAAAAAAATGGTTAAATAAAAAAAGAAATATTAGCTCGGCCATGGAATCCCATTCCTGAATTCTCTCAGACTGTTCCTCTGTCAGCTTGAATGGCACATGAAGTATGGAGGTCTGTTATTACTATTTCTGCAGATAACTGGGAACCTTTAACCACTAAGATTCTTGCCATCCACTCAACTGACTTTGTGACTCATTAGCAGTCAATTTCACTTTTTCTATTTTTACATTACGACTAACATTTGACAGTGGCGTCTTTAGTAGTAGGGAGATTTCACTGGACTGGACTTAATGGAATCCCAAACTAGGATCACTGAACTCCTGAAAACAACCCATTCTTCCACAAATGTTGGTAGAAGCCGTCAGCATGCCTAGGTTCTCAATTTTATAAAACTGATGAAAATGATTAATAATATTTAATTTATTATTTAAATGAATGAGTAACACCTTGATGACAAAGTATGTTGTTGTGACCACAGGAGTTATTTGTACTAATACAGGAAGGAGGAATATACATTCCTTGCATAGATATTGAATAGACATGAAATTTCAGCATAGATATTCAATATTTAATTCTCTAAATGAAACTGCTTCTTGCTGTGCAGCCCAGTTAATTAAGGGGAACTGATTTATAGAGTAGAAAGGGAGACTGCAGGATTATGCCCAGTGATGAAAATGATATAAGATCTATAATAAACTACAAACAGTTATATGATTCCATTATTGATCAGATTTATGATACAGTTTGAAATAAAACTGTGCCTGATAAACTTTAATAGCACTAATAAGGTTTAGATGTAGGAGTGGAAAAATGTTGACAGTGTATAAGAAAGCGCAGTGGATGAAAAGTTCAGATCTGCCAATACATGAATTTTTGACTAGCTTTTTAAGATTTATTAGTTGTTGAACAATTTGATTTTCATCTCTTGTTGTAAGGACAAACATGACTGTCCTTTGGCCATTCACTGGTGTGCATTGTGAAGTACTCCTCAAACATCTAGTGAAGCCAAGTTTCCAGTGAAGCCCCCCTCCTGTGTACTGTAATAACTCACCCAGCCTGTCCTTGTCAAACCACCTAGCCTGAAGATAAATATGTCATTCTTTATGGCCCCTATCAGGTTCCTGAACAGATTCATTTGAGAATAAAAACAGGATTCTCCGGCCCAGTAAATCCATCAGAGTGATGAAGAGTCATTTAAACTGAGTGCACAATTCATGGCATTTGACTTTATGTGTTTAGTAATTCTTTTTGATGTGGCCTTAACTGTAAATTCTTTTTTTTTTCTTTTTTCTTTGTAGAGTGCGGAGAGAGTGGTTGTGCCACTCATTCACGCTAAATAATGACATGATATAATCAATTTTTAAATGTGCAGGGAAGGAGGCATGGTTGCAAAATTAGCGGTGGGTCATATAAACAAGGATGATGAGAATCTGCTTCATCAAGTTGAAGTTTGGTCCATTGGTGTGCAATGATAAAGCACCCCACCACAGGCTCCAGCATGTCTGCAGGTGCATTTTAGTGCCAAACTCCAACAGATTGGCAGAACAGTGTGATGTAGGCCATTTGGCACGGAATCAGTTCACTTGCTGATCCACAGGGAGACACTCCCTGACCTTATACCTCATATCATTTCCAATCACATATTACATTTTCAAATGTGTCTTGTCTTTTGCTTTTTGTTTTTTGTTTTTTTTCCAATATTAAGAAATAATAAACAGAAATATTTGCACAAAAAGATGTTTTAGGCTGCATTACAACATTAACATTAGATGAACAAAACGTAAGAAAATGTGATTACAGAACAGACTGACATGCTTGATATTAGTCATCATGTGGTTTTGAAAAGAATGAAGGTGTTTTCTATAAAATAAAGCCAATAAAATAGCTGGCTGTGATTTCTGTATGTTTCATTATATTTTATGTTGAAATTTATGCCATGAAGACAACATAATATATTTTTAAATTACTATTTATTTTTTAGGTGTATCTTAATTCACTTGTTGTTTGGGTGTGTTTTTACCCTTACATTTAGTCAGTAATATCAGATTTCTGTCACAATTTACTCTCTAAGACAAAAACTCCAGACTGGAGTTTCACTCAATCTCTACAGAGTTAATACCTGACTCGCACTCAAAGTCTTGAACTTCATTGTCATTAAGTCTTTATTTAATGAAATAAAGGGTCAAAATAAGTGATTATAGTTTGGTCATATTCTTCATAATGACCAAACTGGTGTTTCAAATTAAACTCAGCTCAAATCAAGCTGCATTTACTGATGAAGAGATCCTAAAATCTCATGGTAAAAACAATGTTTCAAAACGACTGATGCACACAAACCTATGTGTATTGTCATTGGAACAGTATTTGCATAGATTGGTATAAATTATGTCAAGTGAACATTTCTTCTGTCATATAGTCATTGTAATTTTTTCGGTTTGTTTGTTTTGCAAACTCATTCATTTTATGATTTTTTTTTTTTTTGAGACGGGCTGGAAAAAGAAATAGCAGATGTTGAAAATACCAATGACTGTGTGGCACCAGAGAACACATGAGCCTTCCCTGTGTTTTAAACTCAGAAAAATCAGATTTCTTCACACCTGTCTCCACAGTGCTTACCTTTTCCTCTAACCTCAGAGTTTCTCTTTATCACTAAATCGTTCTTGATATCTTTCCTGCTCTCTCTTTAACTCTTTTTTTCACTCTTGTTCACCCTCCTGTCAATTCTGGCCCTTTTTCAATCTTCTCACCTTCTCTAACTCTCTAATACTCTGGAAACTACTCACTCTGCACCTCATTCTCTCCCCAAGCACCTTCATGAGCCTTAACCAAGAGTTTATAGTAACTGCTGGGCTGTAAAATGAATATATGAGGGAGAAGGAGCAATTGAGAGCCAGTTTGAAAAAGAGAGGTGTTAGATTCTTGACAGCAGGGTCCCCTATTATCTCTGTAATCTGGTGATAATTAGAATTAGTGCTTCGGCACCCTAGAGTGACACTTTCAATGCCTCACAGTGTCTCTAAAGGACCTGACCCCCCTTTACAGACACACACACACACCCCCGCATACACATTTTGGGAAACCTTGACCTAAGCTTAGACTGCCCTGAATCCTTTTCTTTCATGGTGCCAGTAGTTATAACAATATCAAAACTCCCACATGCCAGGCGCACCTTCAACCTCTAATGCTCACTGCCATACCCCTAGTCCATAAACACTAAAACGCCGCATGCACGCAAGCTTCACTGTGTCCCAGTTCAACCCACTCCGTCGCCCCTGGGCAGTGCACGGCTGCAGGTATCAGTGGGTCGCTGGTGTTGGTGCTGTGGAGCTCCGCCTTCACTGGCCATTAGTCTGCTCCTAATTAGAAAGCTCAATAGACTCCTAAAATAGATGTTGGCTGTCTAATTATGCCATCAAGCTGTTAGAGGGAACTAATATGACAAGACAGGAGGCAATGGAAACTTGAGGCTCAGCAGAAGGGGTTGTGTTTTATGTTGTCAAAGTTTCCTTTTTGTGGCTGTAAATTCAGAATGGATGAATCTGCAAATTATTGTAATGCAAAAATTAGTAATTGTCTTCTGTCATCACCAGGTAAAAGCATCCATTCATGTTTGTCATAAAGGAAAATGCTACTATTAAAATGTTCTAATTTCTAAGAAGCTATTGCATTTTTGAGTTCTAGATTTTTATTGCATATTATTCTTTGTTCAAAACACTCTATTTGCAGCTTTTAAGTCTGCCAAGAAATTATTGCAAAAGGCTAATTTTCACACTGACTTTACGGTCTTTCAACAGAAGGATATTTTGAAGTTGTTTTTTTTTAAGATGTTTTTTGTTTCAAGCATAATGCTCCCTCTTGACAAAAGGAAAAAAATAGTAAAAACTATTGTACTTCTATTTTATTTTATTTTTTTTTATTTTCAAGAAAATCATTGCACTATTACAATACATTTCTCTTGCTGGTGCAATATGTTATTACAATCATGTTCTAAAAGCATTTTTAAAATTCTTACAATATAAGAACTGCTCTGTATTGAGACTATGTGTTTAAATATTATACCAACATAAAAAATAAAATGTTAGAACAATAACATTCTAACAAAAACAATAAGTTGTAGTTACAGTTTTCTTTTCCAGAAGCATTAGCTTTGGTTTTAATCCACACCCAAAGTGATTCATCCCAAAACTCTGGTCGACACATAAGGTGTGGTCGGCGGGTGGAGGTCTGGCCGAGGCCTTTAAACCAGTGTTGTCTGCCATGAAATGTTGTTTTGGTGTCAGTCACAGCCACTGTGACCCCTGGTGCCTTCACACAATGCCTCCAGTACCCCCCAGCGCAGTGTGTAGCTTATTCACCGAGCCCCGACTTGCATTCCAGCCATTCACTTCCCCTGGAGACTCTCCTTCTCCCCTGTCTTTCCCTCTCTCTCTGTTACTCGCTCTTGCTTTCGTTCACTTCAGGGTCTCTCATCCTCAGTTTTCATCATGTGGAAGGGTTCAGAATGAAGAAGTATACAACTTGGCAGCCAAACTATAGGACAGCAGACAGTGAGGACCAAACAAACTTAGGACAATATGTGAAAAATATCTGAGTTTGTAGATTTGTCCCTTTATTTCCAGCTTTTTAAATCCTATTAGTTAGATTGACAAGAAATAAACCATGATACAAGGAAAAGTAATGGTTTTATTCATCCATCACTGGTGTTCACATTAAAATCATCAAAGCTCTAAAAAAAGAATTTGTGTCTTTAAAATAAGTCAACGAAATTATTAATATTTCATTCAAACATTGTGAAATAAATATTAGACTATTGTTAAAACTGAAACACTAGCTATAGAAAGTGTCTATTTGACCAAATGTAACAACATACCTGCTACAGTCAAACTTGCTAATTAAGTAGAACATGAGGTTTGCATACCACTATGTCATTTTTTTTTTCCTTTTTCATAAACATTTAATATCTTAAACACAAAGCAGATTTTATTTTTGCTTCTTAGCAACAGGGGGGACAGGCCAGATGACTTCATAGAAGAAACAGATGCTTGTATGTCATGTGTTAGTTGCCAAGGAGAACCCAGCAGAGGTGTCCATTGTGACAGAGTGGATCCTCTACATCAGACGTGGGCATGTTACAACACACAGGCCACACATCCAGGGCCCTTTATTTATCTTTGAAGATGCATGGTACTTCAGTACTGAAGGCATATCTGAACAGGCTCCTTATATTTTTTTAAAAACAACCATCTTTCCCTGCCAGATTTCTGTACCTACAATAGCTACTGTCAAACAGTCCTCCAGCAGTGTAGCACTGAAAGCAGGCTCTCCGCCAGTTAACCTCAAGTTACCTTCAGAAATGTCAGCCCATGCTACAAAAACAAAAGACAAATACAGATTGTAAGGTTTTGTGCATGAGATGGATTCAAGGACTTATTTGGTGCAGTCAAAGTAATGTGCTCACATTGAGGAAGTGAGCAGGAGACCTCTAGGAATTATAATTTAACTTTGAATTGTAAAATATGAAATCAGATTTTTGTCAATTGTTTTTGTAAAACATAATGTTTAATAAATATATTTCAGTTATCAGGTAGGTCATGTTATGTCTTTCAATTGCAATGGGTAATAAATCCAGAAGAGGATTAAAAATATATATTTACTTATTGCCGTTATCAGCACAGTGGAAAAACTGCGCTGAGCTAGTCATAGTTACTTCTGAAATGTTGAATTTTCAGATGTTTTGCTTTTCTATTTGATTAATGCCATAAAAGCTGACAAATATTGTCTGTCGTGCATAACGTATAAGTTAATATAAAGCAGGAAAGGTCAAAGCAAACAAATTTATTTGACTAATCACTTTATTTAGTTGAGCAAAAAGTTATTTTATTTAGAATTTAGATATTTTTTTAATAAGTGGATTGAAAAAAAAAATTGCAGATTTTTAAAACTTTTTTTTTCCAATAAACTTTAAATACATTTCTAATAAGAAAAAATATCTACCCCAATAAAATGTATGCAAATTGTTACACTAATATTAAGTGTATCCCAATAGTGTGTTTTAGAAAACTTAAAGAAATTACAAAAAACTTTCACGCTGTTTTTTATCAATGTATGTTAGCCTCAAAGTGCCTGTAATCATGTGCAGTTTGCAAGAATTGCAAAGGAATAGAGAACTATTGTGCTTCAAAGCAACTCAAAATCTAATGCAATCAATACAAACCGCGTTTGTAAAGAGGACCATTAAAGCAATTTTCAATGTCCGACAGACAATCAATTTACATGTTTGAAGAATCAAGTCCTGACCTGAACCAAAGTATGTCCAGGGGAGAGCAGGTTACTATTGATTCACTCTGAGATGAGCATTATGTCTTGTATTTTTCTTTGTGGGTTGTGTGTAATGTGGACTCAAATTGGCAAAATTGCCATTAAGGCAGGACAGACAGTGCTTTCTTTACGTTGATTGTACATTAAAGGCATTAAAACTTAAATGAATTGGTAAAGCACACAACAAGCTGAAGGGCTCACTACATCTCAGTAGCCAGGTTTCAGAATATCGTTAATCAAACACAGCTAATGCAGTGCACTAAGCAAACTTGGAAAATGAAAAAATGAAATTAGATGTTCAGGCTCGACTTTTTTCATATATTTACAGCATGTACAGGTACTGTAAACTCCTCTTGTTGTGGGCTTTTGTACTTGCAATCTGTTACAAGGTTACATTAAACAACGGTCATGAACAGAAATCAAAAACCTGTTACCCGCCGCCTGTCTATTTGGAAGCCCACTTTCTCAGTCAGTCTTCCTGCATCTGTCTCTTGTGCTGCTGCTTAGAAATCGATAGAGTCACCTTGACTCGCTATTTGTAGCCTCATGGTTGGTGGGGTTATATGCGTGTGGGAGTGAACTCTCCTGCGAGAGGGCTGGTGTGAGTGTGTGCGTGCGCTTGTGCATGTACAGGAGCGAGAGCGCACTGGCTGCAAAGAAAGCCATAGGGATCAGCATTAGCTACAGAGCCCTTTTTGCTCCTCTTTAAACTTGATCAAAGGCAAGAGTAGTTGAAGCCCATTAAGCACGTCCCTCATAAGAGCAGGATAAGAACACCACATATTCAGAAGAAGGGTTCCGTATTTTAAAACCACAGCTACAGAGAAAGGAAAGTATATTTTACTTATTTTTTTGTTACAGTAAAGCCTAATAGAGAAAATTTGAATTTGAAAATAAAGAAGAAAGTTTTCTGAAAGGAGGAAAGGCCTGAATTTAAAGTCGCACCTTTGAAATCTGGAACGGTTTGATCCACACTTGCTAACTGGTTTTATCAAAATCACCACAGCTATTTGCTGTGGTTGTCTGGACTTATAAAAATACAATTTCAACTTCAGGGAAATGTTTTGATGGCTTCTCAGTCACATTTTTATACAATCCACCAGATACAGGCAGCTTCCTTTTGAGATTTTTTTTTTTTTTCTCTCCACTTCATATTGCTGAAATGTAATCACATTTGCCCTGTTTTTCTCCTCTTTGAATCCTGAATTAATTTTTTCAAACACACAACACAAATGGAAGGTGACTAAGAAACAAATATCTACCCGATATGTCTTTATGTGAAAACACTTTTTTTTTCTTATTTGTTACAAACAAAGGGGAGTTTCACGTTGAAAATTTTACATATAGTCACGTGTATTGATCTGTATTTTTCTTTACTTTAGTGTGCATCACTTTTTTTCCTCTTAATGTTTGATTTTTGTTTTGGTGTACCCAAAACAAAAATCAAACATTTAGCCTAATTAAAAATGTTTTAGAAACCCCCTGTGCTTCAGGACACATATAATGATCAAAAAGACAAATGAATCCATATACAAATTA
The DNA here is from genome assembly GCA_903066815.1 of Brachyrhaphis roseni. NCBI lineage: Eukaryota > Metazoa > Chordata > Actinopteri > Cyprinodontiformes > Poeciliidae > Brachyrhaphis > Brachyrhaphis roseni. The sequence goes on along the minus strand of CAEFZY010053615.1, from coordinate 21,640 downwards.
GCATTGAATGTTTTTTTTTTGTACTGTGGGCCTTCTGCAAAGGTTTGTCCACATAAGTAAATAAGTACAATTTAGTTTTTATTTGCTTTAATTGTTATATAGTCCAGTAAATGAGACATTTTCCAAATAGTAAAACTTGTTTTTGCATGAAAATCACATATTTAATAAGAAAAAAACAAGTGAAAGTAGACACAAGATTAATTTCTTTGATGCTGATTGCAAATTATGAATGTCATCTACTCCTTCGTTCTTGTAAGAAACTCATCGTGGCAAAAGGCCATCCTTTCAACAGTAGTGGCTGATGTTGCCCTTGCTCATCCCACCCTGTCAAATTAATTAGTACCCATCATTAATTTGGTACCAAAACTGCCTGTGACCCGCTAATCCAGCCCCTCACTGCTATCAAATCAGCTGTGTATACCTGTCAGATAAATTCTAATATCCCGTCCCATTTCTTATTCAGAAAATCTGTCAAAGTTACCTCGGGCTTACCCCCTTCTCCCCTCAAAGAAAACAATCATCCAAGAAGGATTTGCATTTGACTGTTCCGTCCAAGCAGACGGGTGGGGGTGTATGAACGGGGGGTTGATTTGTTTCAAGGTGGAATGACTGCACCCCCTAAAGGTCTGAGGAGGAATTTTCCGTCGACTTCCCTTTAGGAGCTCCAACCCCATCTCTACCATCCCAGCTGAGAGACAGTCACACAGAGAGGAAGAAGGGGAGAACTGGGGTAAGAAGGACATAGAGTTTTATTTATTTATTTATATCTTTTTTTTTTTTTTTTGCCGCCAACATCATCCTCTTTTCTGAGCTGGCCTGCTCTAGTCTGCCGGAGTGCTTATGATCCATTTTCCCCCAGATATGAGAAAGTTGCTCGCTCAGAGGAAGAAAGCAGTCAATCAATGCTACTGAAATAGCCCCACTCCATTAGCAGGCGGTAACAGGAGCTGTGCCCTTGCTTAGGGGACTTTGGTTCAGGCGGCTCCAGTCCCCGAGTCTCTCTCTTCTGTCTTTGACTTACTGGCTCTCTTCCTCTACCCAGCCTTCCTCCGTCCCTCCTCCACCTTCCAAAACTAAAACGAGTTCCAGATAGTTTTACAGATATGATGGCGTATCTTCCAACTGCTTGCTCATTTCCGTCTCTTTGCTTCCCCTTAGCTCAACACCTGCCACAACAGTGGCATTATTTGTCATTTTTAAAAAGCTTGCTTGACCTCCGTCTAAACATCCTTGCCTTTGTCTGTCATAATCAGCCCTGCAGTCTGACGCTCGGTGAGTCAGTGGCCTGCTTGCCTTCTTAGCCTTGCTGCCTGTCTCTAAAGACCTCTAATTGTATTAAAAGTATTCCCCTCTGCAGGCTCTTACACCCCCGATCTTTGTATCACGGAAAGCCGATCCCTCAAAGCTCCTTTTGTTTTATACGGGGGGAAATCGTTTGGGAGCGGACCCTGGGATCTCCACCTGGCGCGCATGCCTCTCTCAACTGCAAGATTATTACAAGGAACATCTGCTCGGGGGTCAGGAACAGTGTCAGTTGGCATAGAAAGTCAGGCGGCGTGGGTCATCTTCACTTAAGCTCTGCACCCACTCTTGTTTGAAGTGTATAAGACATGGTTTCGTGAGTTGAAGGAAAATCTTCAAATATGTTGCAAACGTTGCATAGATGAAGTGAATCAGGTGTGTCACTGGCAGTTATTATTGAGAAGTTTAAAATTTAAATTCAACTCGCTGGATCTACAGATGAAGTTGCATATAAGTGAAAACTTCATGGGATACTTTTTATTTATTTTTTTTTTTAGGTTCGTCATCTTTGAACTGCATCATTCTCACATCTCTTTGGCATCTACTAGTCTTACATTTGATCCCCCTCGCCAAACCCAAGTCCTCCTCACCCTTCTGCTCCCCCGCCCGCTTGTCCTGTCCTAACCCAAACTCAGCTGGGCGGCACAGAGATTGTACTTGTGTGTAACGCTGTGTCAGGTGCTATTAGAGGCGGTTAGGTGGCAGCCTCCATCACTCTGCCTCTCCGTGTCCACTCCAGGGGTGAAGCAGTGCAATTGCCTTACATACGCGCACACTGCAGTACAGTGACAGGAGGGCCTGATTGGCAGTGACATGACCATGTAGCAGAGGGATGGTGCAGAGAAAGAGAGAGTGAGAGAGACTGAGAGGGGAGGGGAAGGAGGGAGGCATGCGGGCTGGGAGACCCAGGTGGTGTCGGAGCAGCTCCACAGGGTGTTATTCTATCCTACAGGACCCAGAGAGCTGATGGGAGACCCTGTGTGTGCCTGTGGATGTGTGTGTGTGTCCCAGGTGTTAGCATTGCCAGTTCCCCAGGTGCTCTGTTGGGACATATTACATATAGTGTACAATGACAGAGATGGCCCTGGATGAGACCGGATCGACTGGTCAGGGAAAAGGTGGTGTAAAACATGTGACAGAGTGAAGAATGTACTTGTCTGCCCTAGCAGGAGTCTCCAGGCAGCCTATGGATTATGAATTAGTGTTTAAACAGACTGGCCTTAAACTAAACTGTGGAATGGCTCTAAATTACAATTTAAATATATGTTTGTTCTTTTTTTCCAAGTTCGACTTTGATTGTTTTACTTACTACTCATCACAGATGAAGATGTATGCTGTATTTGCTTATTTTAAATATATACTTGCGTGTGAACCCTGACTAAATTGTGGTCATGAAGGGTTGAACTTTACATGTCCTCTTCAGGTATTGACGCATACCATGTGAAGACGTTTATGTAGGTAGATAACATTTTTCAGTGTTTTATGCATGCACAAATTACAAGAATCACTTGTGAATACTCAAGAATTATGCAATGACCCTAATTGACAGCTACTTCAACTAATTCCTCCACATAAAATAAAGTATCATCACCAGATTTGATCAAAGACTGTAGCTGTGCATCTCAAGTCAGACATTTCTCTGGAAACCAAATAAAATAATGTTTCAGGCAAGCTTTGTCAAGCATGTTACATTAGCCATTATGCTGTGTTTCCAAAGTAAGGTTATGTGACAGAAATCCAAAATACTGATCACAACATTGTTAGTTGCAACAAGCTATTTTGTTCAACGTTTTTATTTATGTTGCACGAGACAAGCCAGTCCCCAATAGTTTAACATCATGTCTAAATAGGTTTATAAGTTAAATGGAAATCCCTCATCTTATTTCACCAGCTGTACTGCCAATATACCTGCTGTTTATCTCATAGTCATGTGGACCAAACAAAAAAAAAGAACATGCAGTTTTAGAGTTTCACAAAGTCACATGAAATCATGCTGCATTAGAACTTCTGCTGTAAATCTACAGATCAATGTGTCCCTTCTGCAGCCCTTAAGTTAAATCTTTCCCATTTACAAACAATTAATTTGGATGCATTTAGCGCCAAAATACTTTACAGAACATTTCAGAGAAATAAGCAACCATCTCCATGACAGAAACTATCTCCACCGTGTGATGAAGAAAAATGAAAGGTTCAAGAGACGAGTAAGCAGCTAGGCCCCTCCTGTGGGGCTGCCCTTGTCTTGCCTGATCCAGAGTGTTGAAAAGTGACAGCAGCTCTCAGGCAAGAAGTCTCTCGTTTGTTTCAGCTGTTGCTTGGCTCTCGCACCGCCTCCATCTGCTACGCGTTTACACCTTGAACTTCTCCTGAAGTATCGGCAAACAAACAGTGTCCGTTGATTTTCTGGGTCATTTAATGATGCCATGGCTCCTAATTATGCTAGCATCATCCTTGGGTTTTACTTCCTCATTTCCAAAATGATGATAAATAAATGAAAATAACCCAAACAAACAAATGTAGGTGGAGGTTTTCTTTACATTTTAGTAGATTTTAGATTTTTATACTTTATAAATCCAAGACAACCATATAAAAAGAACAATACATCTACTTACTATCATTACTTTAAATTTCAGACCAAAACTGTGGGAGGAGAAAGAGTAGCAGAATCAAAACTTTTCTAATCTTAAGAATCCCTAATCAATCTCTCTCCTTTCCATTAATACACCTTGAAATTCTCTCTATTGATGCCACAAACAGGATAAGTACAACCCACACAAGGAACAATTTATATTTTGTGCAAAGCACAGCTCTTGCTTTGTAAAGACAAGAAAGCTCCTGGAACCATCCAGACCACAACCACCTAAAACATGTCCTCAAAGGACATATTTGTAAGCCTCCTCACGGTCTATAAAACACATGTAGTGGACAACTAAACACCCACGAATCCATCAGCAAGACTAGCTTGTATTGAGCTTGCAAGACGGTAGGTCAGAATTGTAAGAGTTGCAACAATTCACAAAAGTCTGTCTTTGTTTGAGACAGTTCAACTGATAACTAGCCTGTTTGTCACCCTTCACATTACACAAACAGCTTTTTGTTTGATTTGTACATCTGATTTATGTCTTGCTCTCTGATTCCCTCCCCCTCTCTTAACTGCACTCAAATTATATCAAATTCACACAAAAAAGCACTGCCTGACCACTATATCCGCTAGCTTCCACAAACATAGTATATTGTACTCCATGTTTTTCAGGTCACCAACAAATAGAATCCATCACACAATAATACCTACACAAGTAATTGCCTTTCTTGAGGCTATAAGGCCCCGAGGTCCTCTTGTCCTGTGAAAGCTTTGCTCATAAACCCTTGATTCTAAAATTTGATATTGTAGGGGGGCCCTACTATTGTTGCTCTTACCAAAGCCAGGCTCATACCGTGTTAGTGCCGGGGCTAAATCTCATGTTCTTCGCATTGTATCTCATAAACCAGTTAGCTTTTCAAAAACACAAGATGTTTTCACAACGTTCAGAAAGAAAAGACTTTTGTATCAACTTTGGCAGGAGGGAGACCTGAAATCCTGACATGAGCAATTTGTGGATCATTTTCTTACACACCCAGTACCACATTAGCACCACTAATTCTACTGTAACAACATCGCCCAACAACATTTCCTTCTTTTGCTTCAAATTATCAACAGAACTGAAAATGCTTTGGGCCATCAACAACCACTTGGCTGTGTCCACTTATCCCACAGAATGTCCCAACTACAAAAAAGGAACTCCAGCAAAGAATAAAAGCAATCTAACCAGTAATGCGCAGTGTAATTTTTGGAATCGGACAGTGTGGTTTGTCATTTTTTATCCGATTGGGCCCCAGTAAACAACATTACAACTCCTGCTTATGTTGCTTTAGTGCCGTTGGCTATCTGCCAAATGCATCCAACAAATCAGAGCTTATTTCATAAATGCATTTTCCCAGCTTATTGCATCAAACACAGGGAGATCATATTTATTTAGGTATATGTTGACCGCTCTGTCACTGGTGCAGGTCACAATGTGTTGGCCATGTTGTCACAAAGCTAGCAAATACAGGGCCTTGCAAAAGTATTCCTATCACTTTTGTTTTCCTCATTCTGTCAGATTACGTCCATAAACTCCGAGCTGTTTCATTCAGATTTTATCTGACAGATTAACAGAAAATAGTGCATTATTGTGAGAAAAAAAATAAAAAAAATTACATAATTTTAAAAAATGTATGTCTAAAATCCCTGAAAAGTGTTTTCACTTTTCAGTACTGAAAAGTGTTTGTGACTGAATGTTACAAGTCATTCAAGGTCTCAGCACCTTGTTCCAGATGTTTTTATTCTTACCCCTTATGGCCTAAGTCCTAACAAAAACTCTTCATGCTTTCTTTCAACAATGGCTTAATTTTTGCCACATTTTTTAAAGGCCAGATTTCTAAAGTGTTTTATTAATACATGTTGTGTCAGTATGTTTTTCCACATGAGCTGTGGGTCTCTGCAGCTGATCCAGAGATATGAACGTCTGGCGTGTTTTTTCTGATTAATGCTCTCATTGTATATGACCTTTTGCTTTGAGTGGCTCTCCATGTCTTAGTACATTTATATTCCATACTTAAGCATTGTCATGTAAGGCTGAGTCAGGTTTAATCACACAGGGGTGGTTTTACTTACTTTTTTTTGCATTTATTTTAGTTTTTTTTTTGAGGCATCCATGTTATAATAAAAGGAAATGGAAAAATCAGAACTCAACAAATGAATGTAATACAACTGCACCAATACAAACAATATGCAAATTTTATTTTGACCCAGTCAAAAGGCCACAATCAGTATTAGGATTAAAGTGGGTTGAATGTTCATGAAATACTTTTCAAATATTTAAATTTTGTACTAAATAAAATAACCTCCATGTGGTCCATCACATAAAATCCTGCTTAAATGCAATGAGTGTTTGTGGTTGCGATATGCTACGAGCAAAAAAAGTTAAACTGTTATAAATTCATTTGCAAGGCACTGTATGTCAAACCTGTACATTTTTAAAAGTTTCATTTAATTTCATGTGACAAAGTAGGCATGGAGGTAATTAGCAATATCACCTCTTTATATATACAGTAAATTATCACCAAAAAGGCATTTACACCTAGTTAGGATCTGTGGAATGTGTTTACACACAACTCGTTCTTTTTGAAAGGGACAGGCCTTATTAGTGTTTGTTTGTCCTTTGCCTTGAAAATCCAAGCAAATGACAAGGGACTTCATTTCCAACATCTTTGAGTCGGACATGAAAGAACCTTCTGGTAATTAGTATATAGTGATTAATGATTGTCAGTATCATAGCTTCCCCTGCTTTAATCAAATAAGCACACAAATAAAAACATACCCGTGTGTAACCGGGGTGCTATTCCCACTTAGGCGAGATTTTGTAGATTTTGAAATAACTATGTGGAAGAAGTCATGTGGCACAACAAAGTTTTGCTCAATTAATGAGTACATGGCATATATTTACCCTTCATCTAAAGGAGAGATGCATACTTGTTAGGGATGCCGTCGACTCGTCACACTTTCATCTGTGCAGAAAATGAAATAAAAAGAAGACAGTTTTTTTTTTTTTTTTTTCACAGAGTATGTATTGCATTTGCTAATTAAATCAAATGTACACTACTATATACGTTCTGTACATCAAAATATGTTTGTAGATTTTTTTAGGGGCATTTTGGTTAAAAAAAAAAAGCATTAATGGTAGAATATATTCACTCTGGGCGCACTTTACAGCATCAACTGCAAACTATGCCAAATAAAAGCTTTACAGGTCCACTGTAGCCAGAGAAATAGTCCAAACACACATCTATGCACCCAGAAATCATTGCTAATTATTTCAAGCTACACAGGCTGATCAATCCCTCATAACATAACTACATTTTGCATGTTGGTTCTGAGCTTCAATCTGATCCTGGTAATGTTTTTAAGGCTTAGCTTTTCTATCGGCTTTATGGATTTTGCTATGCTGAAAAACAATAGAGAACCAATTTTGTTCTAAAAGAGTTTATCATAACCCGTCTGATTAGATTGACAAAATATTCAATACTGCACTCATTAAATGTAATCTAATAAGAAGCCATGCAATATTACCCAAACAAGGCTTACCGTTGACTGCTTACTTTATATTGTTTGTTGTATAGGCATTTTTTGTTTGTATAGGCATTTTTTGTTTAAATCAGTGTTTTAAATTATATATATATATATATATTTGTTCCCATTTCTTTCTTTCACAGTTTGATGAGCTCTTCCTGACAAGAGGAGGAAGGAATATTAACATTTCTCAAAGAGGTGCACCTCTGCACATTTATGAGGCCCAGAGCTTCCCCCAGCCTGGGTTTTTCAGAGGTGAAAGGGTCCAAATCCCTCTTTAGATGGGTTGATCTTCTCAGGCCCATTATGCCCCTTCACTGTGACAGACAGGAAGCTGAGAGGCAGTCTAGGGAAGAACAAAGATAAAGCAGGAATTAGAAGACGAAAACTGAACTCAGCTTTGGCATTTGTATAACTTACCCAGCCATACACCTGAGCATTACCTCAATTGAGTTTATATTCCTCCCTTAATGCCTTGTTTCCCACCGTCCTACAACCTGTGTGCACTAAAGCCTTTCACTGAGATGTCAGTTAAAAAATAAATAAAATAAAAACCCGCTGGGTTGAGATTTAAGAGGTATGAAAGCAAAAATTAATTTTGCTCTTATTTCACATGCATAAACATAAAAGATGCAAAGATGTTGGTTGTTTTGCCGTGATTCTTTAATAAATAACTTCAAGGGTCACAAATGCTAAAGTATTATTTAATAATAGGGATGGTAATGCAGTGTAATAAAATTGTGAAACATTGGTTGATGATTTTTCAAACTAGGGAGAGAGATGGATCCTCTACATGACACATTTCTATGCGTTGAAGTTCTATGCTATGGTCGGATGCATAGTTTTTCATTTGATCCATAATCAAGGATTTCTAGAAGTAGTAATGAAACATTTGTGTAGGTTTATTTAATTAGCATGTTGGACATTTACGACATCCTCAGCACCTCAGCATCTGGCAACCCACTTGCATGTTAGCAAATTAACTTAAACAGCTTCTTAAGCCTTCACAGTAAGGGCCTTAAGTATGTGCACTGTGCTATAAAGTTTAAATATCACATTTTAAAAATCTCAGGAAAAAATCTTTGCTAAAAGAAGCAAACCAGTCTGGATGCTGGCTGATATGTGTTTAGGCTACAGAGTGTAATTAGTTCCTGACAGATAATGCTATACTGGAAAATTCTCTGTGTGTTGAACTGATGAAATGAAAGAATTTAAATCCTACTTAAAGGAACACATGAAAACAATAAAAATCTAGCATAGATTTGTGATTGTGATTTGACTGTGGTATTTTTTTTTGCCACATGTTAATCTTTAAGTACACACGCAACAAAAAATGGCCTGGTGACAGTATGCAGATGGTATTCTGCAGAGTAACTCAGAAATCTGATATTTTAATCAATGATTAAATCACTCATACCTACGCGGCGGAGTGCACTAACCATTGAACTGCTGGGTGTGGATGGTGCAAACTCAGGGTTAATTATTTTCAGTATAAGTGAGGTGTTTAAAAAATAAGGTCAGAGGTTAATTCCGACTGCAAAAAGGCGAGGGAGCAGATAAAAAGTGTGAACAGAGTTAAAATTAGGTTACAACCTTTGTCATGGAACAAGCTGGATTTAAAACTGCTGGCACATTTTTGGAAATCTGGAAGTTATAGTAAGGATCTACAAACTGAGAAATACACTAAAACATTATTGCATATTGATGCTAGTCATGGTAAACCCCTATAGCTGCACAACACTGGTCCAAATGATATGATTCTAAATGTAGGTAAAACTGTGAACTTTTGTTGTCTTTGTTTCCTCTTTCACACACACTGCTCCCAATTTAAATAATTCACAAAAGCATGAAAGTAAGAATAAAAGGATATATGCTGTACTACAGTCAATAAGGACCGATCAATATCAGTAGATGAGAGCTTTCCAAGAAGTGGAGATTGGAAATTGAAAAAAAATAAAAGATTAGATCATTTCTATCTTTAAGTAGTATTTTTGGTACTATGTATGACCAAATAACAAAGCAAACAAAGAGAGTCTCTTTCAAGCTGACTGAGTTGAGGACAACAACTGCAAAGTCCCCAAAGAGAAAACTGAGACTGACTGTCGGGAGATCCTGGAACACACCACATCCCCTGAAGCAGTTGATCATAACACAAATGACAAATAATTGACTCGATGATGGATGATTAGATTGGATTTATGGGTTTAAACAAGGTCAGACATCTCACTTCCACCTGCTAAAGCACAACACAGCTCCAAATGATGCAATCAGAATTATGGTTATGTGCATGATCATTTTCTTATGACGGCCTTGGGAAGGTTGTTAAGGATTTGTGTGATATCCAGTGGGTGTTGGGTTTAACAGCTGAGCCTAGTGGGTCAAAACAGAAGGTCACAGAAACGAGCAGAGGGAGCCATTACTGCTCGGAGGCTTGGAGCTTAGGAAGAGTGCCTTGATCTTTGCATCTGTGTGCAGGATGATTCTAATTCATTTTCTTCTCCTTTTTTATTTTCACAAAATCTGCAGTAATATATTGTAAATATTCTTCTTGAATAAATTACATTATAAATTAAATATAAATTTGAGTGACTCACGACATGAAGGTCAAATATTGTCATAAACATCAATACATAAAAAGCATAAATATATATATATATGAATAATTGAAGCCATTTTACTTCTTAAGTTATTGTTATCCAGATAACAGTTTTTCATCAGCGGATCAGTGGGGTGACCTAGTCTAAGGTAGTTTATTATATTTTTCAGAACAGAGTCTCTAATGGAAGAAAATGTTTTAAATTGTTCAATAGTTTTTTAAAATTATTAAAAATATTATTGTAGCAATACTTACAAAAAATACATGACCTCAAACCCCCTTTATTAGCAATGCATACTTATACCAGATTAGTTTCTGTAAAGTGTAGTATCCCTCTGTTTTACTACATTTGGTCTCAAAGTCTTTTTCATCAAATCATTGTGATGGTTATTTCTGTGAAGCATGTCAATGTCCTCTTCAGAAGCTACAACCATAACAGCAGCAGTTTTTTCTGTAATAGTAAGATGTTTCTTTGTCATTATCAGATTGAGCAGCATGTAAGTAAGCATGATTGACAGCACAGAATGCAGTAGGATGACCAGGAGGGCTCAATAAATTCGATTTTTTTTTTTTTTCACAAATTATCTGGCTCATGTTATACTGTCACAATTTTAACAAATATGGGAAGAAATAACATACTATTCTTGAAAATTATATACTGCAGCTGTGAGTACAATCAAAAGTAGGCAAATGCTAGAGGTCACTAAAATACCCACTACTAAATGGATATATGTTTCAAAAACATCCTCCCTGAGATGCTCACATGGCTGCCAAACTGGCAGGTGTAGTTTCTTTTCACGAACACTGACGGTTATGATAATAATTTCTAAGCAAAACTTCAGAATCAAAATTATTGATAATAACATATGAATACAAAATGCTTCTTAAACTTCAGTTTGATTTTGCATCTTAAATTTTAAGGGGATATCTCCCTTTCTTTTATTTATAAAGGCAATTTCCTACTGCTGATTTAAAACCTTCCTTCAAATGGTGGTGTTTACCATAAATCCCATTTATCTGATTAGATCAATCATTTGGTCATGAACTCTTCACTTTGCACATATAATGAAGGCCAACCTCCCTCATGTAGGGTATTTTATTTAAGACAAAATGAGGTTTGCGGCTCTGTTTATTTTGCTGTTTGCCCATGGATAATAAATTGCCCACATTTAAAGGTTTCCATCTGCAAGACCAATGTAGGAAAATGGGAAAGTTTACTATTTATAGAAGGAAAGTGGTTAACTTTTATATGCACTTTGGTAGCTTTTGCACAGTTTGTCTACTTCATCCCCTATGGCTCGAGGACAGGGGAGCTGTTAACGGTTGAGCCAATAAAACTGTTATTGCTGCTATCTTTAACATGCTGTGAATGAGGAGAGCCTTAAACAAACTACAGACTGTAGTGGAGGAATGATTAACTCCAGTATTTATAATGCTCACTGTGTTAGGCAGTCGACCATATTTTTCCAAATGGTTAAATTTTATTTATGAGACATAAATTTCCTAAATCCATGCCAATGGAAGCACACTCCATTTAATAGCGTGCTGTCTAGTCAGTTAAAGACTTTCTAATGTAGCACAGTTTTGTAACTTTACTGTTATAGTATGCGGATGTTTTGTTTTTAGATAGGAAACAATAAGTACAGTTGTTCTGCTTTTGTAAAAGTTAAGGAGTCTCCTCTTGGAAAGAAATTATTTCACTTAATACCCAAAACATGAACCTGTCTGATTCAGAAATCACTTGATTACCTAGAATAAGACTATTATATACAGAGCCATGTAGAAGTATTTACACTCTTGGAATCTTCAAGTTGCATTACAATCATAAACTTCGATGTATTTTATCGGGATTTTATGTGATGGACAAACAAAAAGGTGTATACTTGTTTCAGTTTCCTAAGGATATATATGGATATATATATATATATACCAGCTTTATAAGTCAATCCTGAATTTCTTGCCAGTTTTTCTTTGCAAAACAGCTCTAGCTCAGTAAATGTAATAGATATGGTCTAATCAGACAATAGTATTTTTCTCCTGTTGTGTCTTGTATATAAGTTGTGGTAAATTGCAAGTGGGATTTCCTCAAGAGTTCTTCTTGCCACCCATTTTGAGGCCGTATTTGTAGAGTGCATTGAGTAATAGTTGTCCTCTTGAACAACTATTAGCTCAGGATATTTTCTCCATCCTGAGCTGTGGATGTAGGCATGTCCTTCAGAGTTTCCTTTGTCATATTCTTTCCAGTTTTTTATGTTGGATTGAACAGTGCTCTATAAGGTCTTTAAAGCTTATGATATTGTTTTATAACCTTGACACCCTCACTATGGTCTGCATGATTCTAATATTCTCCAATAAATATCTGTGGCATCCAGAAAAACAGCTGGATTTTTGTGAACGATAAATTAAACAGAGGTCAAGAATTTAGGTTCCTTCTGATGGCAATTCCTTTGCTTAGAATTATCAGAGAAAAGTAAATTACCGTAATTACAAATTAATTTTATTTATTTGTTGAAAATGTGTAAAATTATGTATTTGTTTTTCTCCACAATATCAAATAAAACCCTAAGAAATCAAGATTTAACTTAACATTAGTAAGTTATGAGTTATATTTAGTTATTTTGATGAGGCAAAATGTAAAAAAAGGTTCAAATGTTATGAATGCTTTTAAAGGGCATGGAACCTTTAGCTAATTGTTAGCATTTACTTTCTCTCAATAAAACATGACAGGCAATTATTAATAATTTCATAAACTACCTACCTTATTAATTAAGTCCTTTATTGTTGAAACAAAAGAGTCAAATCCAGATTTACAACAATCCATCCTTAGTGGGGCCTGTACATTGTGCTTTTGAGTGTCATATAATTAAATACTCCGTTAGAGACAGCTCATTAATTCAGCTCCATTGCGTACCCTTTATTTATTTTTTGACGAAAATGGCAAATTTATGGCCCAAATAAATCAATATGTATTTACAAAACATATGTTGCCAAATTTGGACAAGTGGCAAAGGCCAGCTCCATTAACAAATTGAGAATGCATTCATTCATTACTGTATAGGTTTTGAGAGCATACCCATGCAAATGACAAAGAAATGCAAATGCAAGGCATCATCAAGCAGAGTGCTCTGAAATAGATTGCCACGAGGTAATCATAACGGCAGCCACAAACAAACAGGTCCACCGGACCATACTGATCTATCAATTCTGCAATCACAATGTCCAATGTCTTAAACATGGGCATACATTACGCCAAAGTATATCTATTTGATTTACTTGTTGATCTAGATCTAGAGAGGTAAGGGCCATGTGTTTGCTCTGACAAATTGCATTGGAACTTTTAAGTGAAGATGTAAAATTGCTCCCCGTAATTGCCCCTTAAGACTGTGCCACCAATTATTAATCAATGGGTGTCAAGGGATCCAGACCTCCCCTTTATTTTTAGCAATAAATTGCTGAATTATATTCATATTTATTCTAAGTAGGTCTTCATTGTAATTGGCATGTTATTAAGCTGAGGGCTTTTAGTCTGCATCAGAATAATTTAATTAAAAAAGTGAAATATAGATCTGTCTGGGATAAACAAACAGGCCAGCTGTAATATGACAGAAATGCGGTGAACGGCCTGGTTAAGTAGCTCATTATTTTTGCCCTTCCTTTAGGAAAATGGCTGCTTCAGGAGTGTAGAGGCTGTTTCCATTGTAGCAGCCAGGGTTTATGGAAGCACCTCATCAATCCACTTATCCCTGTTCTGTTGGTCGGATAATCTGAGCTTCTGACACTAATGGTGAGGTTGCCTCAAGACTGAGAAAATATACTGAAGAGCCAGCTGAACTCTCTCCTCCGCTCTCTTCTTCTCTTGTCCTTAAACTCATATGCACATGCACACAAACACGCACACGCACGCACACACACAGGGATAAACATGTAGTGCGTACTCCATCCCTTCCTCTTTTTTCCAATGTTCAGTCAAGAGGGTAATCCTAAGCTCCTTTACTTATCTCTGGGAGGAATTTTCAGCATTAGTCATGATAAGACACAGGTCCTCGCTGATAAAGAAGAGGGGGAAAGCTCTCCAAAGCTAACTAAGGCGGAGATACTCATGGAATGCAGTGTGTGCAAGAAACCCGCTGCTATATGAAAGAAATGTTGTTGTTTAAACAGCTATGAAAACCACTATCAGCTTTCAGCAGATTTTCATCATATTTTTCAAATGTTTATTGACATGGGTAAAAGAAGATTAAAATATACTATGGTGACTAAATAAGGTGCTATTAATGACTTGTCAGTTTCAAATCTGTATACTTTTAAAACTTGATATACCTTGATATGAGAAAGCGTCTTAAACCTCTGGAATATAGATTTATGTGATCATATAAAAAAAATCATAAAATATCCCAGTGTAAAGTAAGTCAGACATGATCTGAGGTCTTTTTTTTTTTTTTTTTTTTAAAGAAAAAGCAAAACAAGTTGCAATAGGAAAGTATCTGGACCTCAGCTGTGTAGTTCATTGAAGCAGAAAACTCAGACATCATGACTCACACTTATTAAACAGTCTCCTGTTTTATAAAACAGTATTGTTTACTTTGGTAAGAGATCGCAATACATTATGCTTCGGAACATAGTGTTAGTGGGGTTTGCAGGTCAAAGTGATTTACACTGCTGGAAGCTTCCTAACGTCTGTGAGGGTAAAGTGGAGCACAGGGAAGAGGTCTTACACCAAGTAGAGATTTATCATTTTAATGAACTTTTTACAAGTGTCTGGCCTTATCCAGAAACAACAACACAGGTATTCAACCTGTTCTTTGTCAAGCTTTGCTTGGACAACCTCCATTCTTCCTTCAGGAGTAGGTGGTCATTTGTTTATTTTTAACTATGGCTAATTGGCCAAACCGTCTTCACAATCCTCCAGTTGCAGCAGCCTGACTACAAGACCAAAATGAATTTTGTACCTCCAAAAAAATGCAGCCTTTGACAGATGGCGTGGGTTCAAGTGAAGGTTAGGGTCTTACAAGCATGGAAAAACTAAAACACAGCCCCCCTCTTCACCCCGGATCCTGCATTTAAGAAAGCAGCTCTGTCACATTCATCTTGGAGGCAAACTTGCAAAGCAATTTGTTGAAGGTCAGCAGGATATGTGATAAAAGTGTAGTCTTGTTAAGCATCCATCACAAGCTGATTCGGATTTTGTGCAAAGATGTAGTGACAAAAATACACAAAGGGTTCAGGGTAATGGGTTTAGGCAGGCATATTGGGTTGGGTAATACAGTTAATAGGTCCTTGGATCTGGGGGCTCTTTTAGGCAGATATGAGAAGCATCACCGGCTGTCATATTCTCTGATGAGAGTATGCATTAGAGGAAACTCTATTTAGTAAAAGACAATTCAATTAGGGACTATTCGGGGACCAAGGATTATTTCCCCACGGGCATCTGCTCATTCGAGGCAATATTCAGATTTCATTGTGTTTTCAAAGTGGAGAAATGTCAGCGGCTGGCTCCTGAAGAGGTTTGAGGCCCTGTATGGACATTTATATTTTCAACGGTCAAACAAATGAAGACAAAATTTTTTCAATACGGCCCTAATATACAGTACCAATATCTTATTGGGTGAGAGGGTGAATCCGCCCTTTTGACATAGATATTTTATGGCCTCGGTTCACATTTATGATGATTTGAAATAAAGCAATGCGTTCTATATTTTCTCTCTAAATTTGAAAGCAATATATAGAATCCCAAAAATGATTGAGATCTTTATTACTGAAACAACATTTCCATATTTAGTGGCATTGCTGGTAAAGATATGAAAAACCTTAAATACATTTTTGTTGTGTCACAGTAATATAATTTTAAAAATGCATAAATACAGATTTAATTTAAGAATGTCCATTCAGTAGTGGACAAAAAAAATCTTCTCTTCTGCCAACTTTGTACAACCTCCTATTTCTAATTGGAAACTACTTGTTCCATGTCCTCTAAAATGTTTTCAGTTTGAAGCACACACATGCAGAGAGAGAATGGTGTTTTATCATTCCTCTAGATAATATTTCTAGATCACCAATAGATCTTTTCCACCGATGTGGTCCAGAACCCATTCTAGTACCCAAACGCCATTTTGAACAAGTGTCACAGAGGTGACTGGGCCATCTTGCTTCTACATTCTTTTTCCATGTAGTGCCACTATCGATGAACCATGCTTGGTTTCCAAATACATGGAAACAACCATCAGCTCTGGAAAAAACACCACTGATGTTTGGACCTAGGTGAACCAAACATGCTTTGGAATGAGAGTTTTTTTATGTGGAAACACATCACAAGACTTTTTGATCCCTTCAAATGCTCTTCAGTTTATCCCACAAGTCTTCTATTGGATTTATATATTGGGAGTGAGACAACCATTTTAGCATCTTAAAAATCCATTTGTTTTTGATCATCAAGATGTTAGGAGACCTCTTGTACTTCAATCTCAGTCTTGGCAGGTCCAAGCACAAGATTCCCTGTACACGTCCAAGAGTTTAGAAATGTGCATGTTTAAATTTTTGTTTTCTTTATTTCATTTCATGATCTACATCTGTTCATTATGCCTTGTGATAGGCTGAGATGTTCTGGCGTGGAATGGTTGGCTAAAGTTGATCCACCCATATTACACAACTGATACTGATTAAGATGATAACATTTTGTGTAACACCAAAGAACAAACTAGACATCATTGGGGGTTTGAGGTTGTGTTTTCATTGCAGTGTTATCCTCTGAAGAGGTTTCTGATCATGGATAAGACGTTTTCTACCAAAAACTGGTTGGCATGTTGTCAGTGTCTTGTGATTCTTATGGGGTCATTGTGATCCCAAGATGTCACTCTTTGCTACTTCTTTCAAACAGTGTACCATGAAAAAAAAAAATCTTTTACCATCCTGACTGTGTATGGTGGCAGGATAAATATGGGTTCTGTTCTATTCTATTGGCTAAAATAAATGGACTGCTGTGACACATATCTACATAGGTCTATACAGCAGGGACATAGTTAGGTTCATAGTTCATTAAGCAGAAGTTTGTATGAACAAATTTAAAAATGTCTCAATTACATTTTTTGAAGTTCTACATTTAAAGGTGTACCAATAATTGTGCCATTGCTGGCTTTGTTGTTTTTCTTCCCACTGAGGTATCTTATTTATTTATTTTTTTAAAGATTTTTTAAAGCGACAATATGCTGCTGCTATTAAATACAGATTTATTTTAGACTTTCTACACATATTTCCCAAGATAGCCAACAAACTTGTCCATCTTGTATAAGAACACTATATATTAGACAGATAGAAATAGCAGAACTTGACAAAGCTTCTCACTAACACTGTGGTGGAAGGTTTAGCTTTATGCAACCTTCAGCACTGGAAATGAACTAGTATCTGCGGAAGAGCTGAAGACGCCATGTACACAGTTTACTTTACAAAAATGTATACTTTATGACATGTTGGGGTTTAGTTTACTTCAAATACATATGCTCCATATATCAGGTGTGACTATGCAGTGAAAGATTTATTTTCTGTCATCTTGGAAGTGCATTTTTATTGTATACACACATATGCTGGACGTATTACGTATGTCAGTGTTGGAGCGATACACTTGAATGTCAGTGACTGTATTGCACACACATGTGTTCCACATATCAACAGAAGTTGAGACTACACCTGTCTCTACATGAAACCAGAAACCAGCGTGCATCCAGGGGCTGTGCAGCAGATTGACAATGCAACCGGGTCAATGATAGTCATAAATCCAACCTGCTAAGGTTAATACACACGAAACCGAGATGCCAGCAAATCAATTCACAGCTTGGCTGCGCGACTCATAAAGTGACTTTACAAGCTCATCTTAATCCAATCAGAATGTTTCCTATGTAAATAAAGACTAACAATATTTCACGCAAAGGGAGTTCCTGGGAATGACACTGCACTCTATGATGAGTTACATAAAGAAGCAAATTAAGGCTAAGCATTAGCAAATGTTAATCTGGTTAATTTATGGTGTTCAGTGAATTTAATAGCCCAGTCTGTTGTTTTGACACATAACTTTCTTTTTATCAAATAGATTGGGAGCCAGAAACTATTTCATGGAAAATGTTATACTTTCTGGAGTCACTGCAATTATCAAGTTGTGAATGAGCTCTTAATAGAGAGAAAATGACAGGCAACTTACCTAGTGGAAGAACTGTTTTAGTTTTTTCATGTGTTGTTTTAACTGTGAGACTGTGGCGATAAAATAGCACAGGCATAAATCAGACATAAAGCTGGACATGTTTTAACTGCATATAGAGAATATCACGTGTAGAGGCATATCCAATAATAAAAGAAATGACATGAGGGCCACCAGGTTTTATAAAGACATCTAATCAGATCAGATAACTGCTTCAAGAATAGTAAACTCGGTTGCTGACTCCAGCTGACATTCAATATGACCCATGCTGAACCAAAGATAGGAGACTGTGATTTAGACAAGAATTAGAGAGTTGATTTACAATCACAACCTAAAGACTTGAAACTTGACTTACACTTACACTCTTGGGACTCAAGTCACATGAGAAATCTAAAGTTTTCAGGTTTTAAAGTAAGGTTGCAATGGTAGAGTATTTGAGTAAGTTAGTAATATGAGTAATCACTTATGGCAAGTTACTGTGCTAAGGTTAGTACGTACATTATGGTTCTCTGTGTTTGTTTCTGACTGTGCCTATAAAAGGAGTTTAACAACCTCCAAGTTCATCTGTTTGTATTTAATGGTGCTATTGAGCAAGCTGTGGTCTGTGGAGAGATGCACATAGTTTCATCTGAATGGGTGTGTTTGATTTTATAAATCATGGCTTTCAGAAATCAGGGACATTCATGGGCTTCATAGACTATGTTTATTAGTCTCTGATAAAAACATTGGCACCTCTGGCATTTTATCCTCTAATCATTAAGTTACCCTCAATACAGACACATTTCTTGTTCTTTGGAATAAAAGCACTTCATTTTTTGACTCGTCTAGAAATCCCACATTTATTGGCACTAACTTAATGGTACTAGTTGACTTAGAATATAAATGCATATTTATACTGTTATTGTTTTCAAAATGAAGCAGCTAAGTTTATTTTTAAGATTGGCAACCGACCAGCTGTGAGGTGTATGATGCTGAAATCTGCTGGCTCATCTGTTCTTAAACTCTGACTGACAACAGGGACCTTATGAAGAGCATACGTGCATATTTGTATTCAGAACAAAGAAGATTGATATAAACACAATATTTATGCTAGCATCGCCGCCAACCAGTATTTGTCCTGGTAATGTCGGCATTTATCCACCGCCCATGTATCTGTATGTGAGCATTAACAAGTCAGAAGAAAAAGAGAAACACATTTCACAGTGTCCTTTCCTTCTTCTACTGACCACACAGATGTTTATCTTTGTTGAGGTAAAGTTTGACTGAACCTTTTGTCTGGGCAAGTTGGGGAAAGACAGAGAGATCGAGAGAGAAGGAGAGAAGAAGGGGGGAAAGAGGACACAACAGCGACCATATGTTCAATGTGACCCTCATTATTCTCAATTAGGGCAGCCATCCATGGAATGGTCTTGCTGATAACAACCCATAACACCTTCAGAGGAGCAGAGCACAATCTTCCAGTGGCACAATGAATGAAGCAATGGCAAAATGTTGCTTGGACTCCCCAGCATAAGTATGCATGTATACATGCCGCCTTTTGTTTGTCTTCAGGATTTAGCCAGTGCTCTATGACTTGAGGTGAGTGGGTAAGCCAAAAAGTATGAAAGTCCTCATCTCCCAAAAGGACGTCTGGAGAGGTTAGCAACACAGTCACATTTGGTATCTCTATGTATCAACCCATTTTCAACAGTAGACCACTTCCTCTCAGAATGTTCTGGTTCTCCAACATCTGACACAAACCTTGGTAATCCGGGTGACATCTGAGCCACCATGACATCATCTGTATGTCTTGGACTCATATTTTTCTGAGGTCATCACAGATTGCCTTATGCAGAGTTGACAACCATTACCACTGGGTACATGACTTAAACCACTACACCAATTAACTGAATAATTGGATGCTTTTTAAATTTTTACTTTTTTTTTTTTTTACTGGTGAGCAGCAGTAGTCTGCTTGAAAATTGCATCTTATTCAAGATAAACGAATGGTAACAGTGAATTACAGCACACAGAAGAGGAAGACACCGTCGCCACACCAGCACCACCACCACCACCACCACCACCCCACCTCAGCAACTGCAAACAGGAAAGACAGTTAAAAAATGCAACAACCTTGAACCTAATACAACAAAAGAAAAACAGTGTAAGCCCAAATTAATAAACAGTTATAATTTGACTGGGGAACGTGCAGAAATCCGGGAGACAAAAGAGCAGCAACGGTCCAAATATGGGGGAGAACTATGAAAGTTAATTAGTCACCATTTCAAACAAAACTGCAACAAACTGGAGCTTACAATGAGCATTAATTCCTTACCTGCTATTCCACACAAATGCACACACACTCGCAGAACAAGGAAAAGTAGGAGAGCAGCACAGTGGAGTTTTACCTACGATCACACTTAAATTTAGATTTCTGACAAAGATCAGCTATAGTGCAGGGAGAAAGGACACCTAACACCAGGAAATCAGAGCAGTATGCACCACACTTAGCGATTTGTTGCCGTTTACCGCCAGAACCCACGAGACGCAAGCCACACAGTGGGAGCACGAGGAAGACATGTGTCGGACTGGATGCAGCGGCTTCTTATATAACACGCCCACTTTACCCAACCGGAACTTCTCACCTGGAAACTATTTGTGTAGAAATATGTATATTTCTATACCACTACACAAGCGTTAATGCAGATTGGGTACAATGGCAAGAAAAGCTCACAAAACTCAACGGAGCATCATTTAAAATCCATGGCAGGTTTCTGTATGACTTACGGGGCATTAACACCAAAAGAGTTAAGCACGTCAAAAATGCATCCAACGCTTCAAGTTTGGCACATGTGGACTTTGAAAGCAGACACTTGACATTTTGCTCTACAGCTAGCATTTCACGCGACTGGTGTACATTAATAGTCCATGTGGAGGCATTACGAGAGCGCGTCAGATGCGTCAAAATTGCTCAAGGCGTTGTTGTACTCTCTTGACGCGGCAATTGCTCAAAACACTTCAAACAGTTCAAATTGTGCCATGCTAGACAGGTAATACATGCCACAACAGGCCCTTGACGCACCTCCATAAAGACGCACCTGACGCTCAATATGCATTTGGTGTGAACACATTATTAGATTTCTGGGTAATTCTGAACACACTGCTAAACCTATGTCACAAAGAATTAAGGAAAATTGGGTTCAACCTGGGGCTGCGCAGTTGGTAGCACTGTTGCCTTGCAGCAAGAAGGTTCTGGGTTCGATTCCCGGCCCGGGGTCTTTCTGCATGGAGTTTGCATGTTCTCCCTGTGCATGCGTGGGTTCTCTCCGGGTACTCCGGCTTCCTCCCACAGTCCAAAAAACATGACTGTCAGGTTAATTGGTCTCTCTAAATTGTCCCTAGGTGTGAGTGTGTGTGTGCATGGTTGTTTGTC
>CAEFZY010053612.1:0-17079 GCA_903066815.1 Brachyrhaphis roseni | reverse complement strand
TCTTACTGCTGCTAGCGTTGACTTGCTAACAGTGTTTGTTAAACGTCTCAGCAGAAAGAAACAACCGAAAACTTTCTGCTGGGGTCTGCTGTCATCCCCGCCGACAAAATGCTAATAAATAAATAAATTGTAATATATTTTTTAAATGCAATACATATGAAACAGTTGGTGAAACAGTATTCCACTCAATTAAATCTACAAAATGTACAACGCTACTGAGAAAGCAGAATTTCAAATGGATGAACAATCACTCAAAATATCCCCATTCACTAAACAGAAAGAAAGCAAATCAATAATACTTACATTAGCACACACTCCTTTGTTCATATTGATCCTACTGTCGTTCACAAGCTTTGATCCAAGCAAGGCATTTGGTTTCAGATTTTGGAAATCTGTGAATTTTAGTCCCACAAATACGATCAGGATACCTGACATCACCTGTACAGATCCCCCGCTGGCAATTTGTTTTCGATTTCTGATGCAAAAACTTTCTGCCCGTCTGTTGAGAAGGTCTTAGTACAAACGTACATGGGGTGCCTGTGAGCCTAAAAAGCACATGGCTAGTCTGCTGTGACGTAGAATGGCCATCAGCCAATGAAACGCGGCCCCGTGGGCGGAGCGTGGTACGGTCCATTGGTTTTTAAAGGCAAACAATTTACCCGAGTGGGTCAAGAGAAGGCTTTGTCCTCCATCGTTGTTGTATGCGGATGCAGCTTGTGCGTCAGAGTTGGGGGCGTACCGGAAACACAATACAAAAGGTTCCGGTTCGCTTTTAAAGTGAATAATTGCTTAATAAATTAACGCATTTAGATCTATGTAATTCATATTTTAATCAAAATTAACATATTAAAGTCCCAGCCTACGACTGCCTTTTAGAGACACTGCAGATAGAAAAAATAAGTAAATTTCTACCAAACAGTTGAAATCTGAAATTTTCCACAAAAAAGTGGACATTTTCTGAGTTTGTAAAGTAGAAAATTTTGGACTTTTGAAAATTCTGAGTTTTTGAGTTTTGAAGTTCAACTTAAAGTCAATTAATTTTGAAATTAATCTAAAAAATTCTGAGTTTTTCCTCACAGATTTTTGACTTTTGGAGTCCAGAAATGTCTTTTTTTTTTTTTCAAGAAAGTTTCTGAGATTAATCTCAGAATTTTTATTTTTATTTTTTTTTTAACTACACTAGCCCTAGTACACCATCGTACCATTCCCTAGTAATGATATCTTAAACCTCAAATAGAGATTAGATTTTGCCCTGTTTCTTGAAGAAGTCATGGGACGGTCATAGCACATCTTAAAAAGCCTCTGACTGAAGACTGAAGAAAGATTTATTGAATCACTGCATTCTTCTTTGCAAGATCATCTCCAAAGGTTCCAAAATCACCAGAAGAGAGCCTAACTTCTTTAGAGGCTTCCTCTTTTTTATTTGATGCTGCTACTCCAATAGAAACAGAACTCTCCATCAACACCAAAGGACCTAAACCACGTTAAGGGTAACAACTTGCCTTGTGACAATTTGCTGTTATGATGGAAAACATCAACTTAGTTTGATTAGAACAAAGGAAGAAATTTCATAAAATCAGAAATATCTTGAGCCATTAAAAAATCCCTAAAAGTTTAAAATGTTTTCCCCCAGGGGTGATTGGATGTTGACTACCAGGCATTGGCTCAGTTTATGGTCACGCTGCACTGTGGGTTGAAAAAACTTAAAGAGGACAATAATCAAGACCTGCTCATAAACCAGTTTGATTTTATGTTTCACTGCCAACGTGAATAGAGGTGCATCAGGATTTAAGCTACCACAAGAGTTCAGATTTAGTTTGTTTCTTTAAAAGAAAAGAAAAAATAAGCTGTTTTCTTCATCCAGGCCTCCAGAGTGTCCTTTCATCCTCCGAGTGTAGAAAACTATTGATTCCTCCACTTGTGATGTTCCCTGCCTCCATCTGATGGATTTGTTTTGTATTTGAGGTCGACGGATGACAATTTCTCTCCCAGTGAGAGCTGCTTTGGTCCAATCACAGCAACAGCTTTCAAATCCAAACAGCCTCCCCTGGCATTACTCCAATCCCTATTCTGGTTCATCTCTACGTCTCCACACTCGTCCTGCTCCATCTAACAAAGTCCTGAGTTTCTGATTTTGTGTCTCCATCTTTTCATGCATAGCCAATGAGAGGAGGCACTACAACCTGATATGAGGTGCATTTACTGCTTCAGGATTCACTAGTGATAATACACCCCACACTAACTGCAGTTCCATTAAACAGAATTGCGCAAATCGAAATTCAGAAAATAAATTCTCGCCAATTTCAGAAAAAAAAACTCACATTTTTAGATAAAAAGTTTCTGCGCTAGGTGGTTTTTCAGCTGTATCAAAATGGGCATATTTTGCAAAACTGCAACGGAAACACTTTTTTCAAGTCACATGACTAACAATCGGCTGTTACTACTGGTGAAAACAACAAAGAAGACAACAGGAAGTGGTAGGAGGATGATGGTGTGTTTTTTTTTTTCTCACAGTTTCACACAGTTTATAAAAAGGTGTGCGTCATTCTAACGATTTCCCCAAAATGTTGCATATTTCAAGTATAACAGGGTTTTCTCTCCAATGTCTAAAGAAGACTAAAGAAGAGGTCATGGCTGAATTATGAATAAGTACGCCATGGTTTTTAATTACTTAATGTGTGAGCAAACTTATTGCTCACACATTAGCAGAATATTGCGAATTTAATTTCGCAATATTCTGCAATCGCGAAATTGCGGAATATCGACAGAATGTTGAAATGGAACAAATAGCAGCTAATGTTTCCTTGTAAATGCGGCAAATTGATATAAAATTGAGGTTTGCCTTTTGCTCATCTTCTACACAGTCATTAATCATTCTGTCTAGTGTCCGTCCATCATTAGCTGCGTTTCTATTACACGTGTGTAAAATGCTGTCATTATTCAGCAATGAACAAATTTCGCAATTGCTGTGTTTCCATTAAATAATAACCGCAATGAAAACCCTAATATGAATAAGCTTGTTCACAAGAAACGTAATTAAAAATCATGACCCTCCATCTACTTCTTGTCTTCTTCCGGTTGTTGATCATGTGGTGCAAAAAAATGAAGAAGTATTTCCATTTCAGTTTTGCAAAATAAACCAATTTCCAGCCTCCTCATACTAGCACCAAAACTTTTTAATTGAAAAAAACATTTTAATTGGCATGTTTGCATTAAGCTTATTTATTTTGAAAATGTCAAATTGTGTAATTATATGGTGAATGGAAAAGCATTTAAAGTGTGGTTTGGCTCATCCACAAAACAAAACATGTCCAAACTGGTTGAACAGGAGAGGATCATCATGGCTGATCTTCCCTCCTTCCAGGACTTGTACTGGTTCAGGAGATGATGAACTTTACTAATGTGATTCTTTTTTATTGAGATGCAGCTGAAAATAAAATTTAAAAAAAGGGTTGAAGATGAGGCAAAATTTTCTGAAGTCACACTGACCATTTTCATAGAAGTACTAAAGGAACAATTTTCAAAAAATAATGGTCATTTTATGATAAACATAAAAAATATAATAAGTAAGCAATAAAATATAACTGCATGTGCAGCAAAATAACTCTTTATGTCTTCATTCATAATTTCTCTGGAAGTTTTAGGAACAATCAGGCTTGAAAACATAAACAAGCGCTGAACCGAGTTACAGTCTACATAAAAACTCCCACCCACAGATTTGCTTTGACTTTTATCAACTAGCAGGAAAATCCTGAACGCTTTCGAGCTCGGCTCACGCTTAAGCCTCTTACCGCACATTAGGGCTGTGTCCCATGTTTTCCGACATGAGAACTGCACTATGCTTTTTTAATATATACACACAGAGAGAGAACAGCGGAAGACTGAGATTTAAGAGGAGGATTAATAATCCCACCGTGGGATTACCAAAGTGCTCCTCTCAAGGTTTTAAAGCAGAATCGTTCGCAGAAATCTCTCTCTGCAGAAGTTAAGGGGTTTTTATGTCACAGTGAGATAAACCTTAAAATTGCATCAACTTTCTGTTGATTACAAGATATATTAAGCTATTCCTTAATAAATATCATTCAGGAAGTTTACATCCACTCCATTTTTACCGGCATAAATAGTAACAAAAGAGCAACAGGAATCATAACAATGGTCTGTGCATTAAAGGTAATTTATTATGCTTTCTTGAGCAAGTTAGCATATGTCTATGGGCGAAACAAAACATGCTTATTACATTTTTAGCACAACATAATTCTTAGATAATGAGGTTTTAGTCTTCTCAGGTTTGCCTATTTTCAGATCATTTCAGAATGAGCCCCACTCATCATTTACACTCACACCTGAAAATACCTGCAACCAGATGCCCAAATATACAACTATACATCTTTGAAAATCAGAAGTGGAGCCTCCTGCACAACCAACAAAAATGCAGCAAGTGGTTTCTGGATAGTAAGTCAGCAACAAAAACACTTGTTTTTCCCAGCAGTCATTGTACAAAGCATACAGAGCATACAAGTAATTTCCCAGATAACTTAAATGCATCATAAATCCCAGATGCAAAGAAGATAAATTAACTTATTCTGTCAGGTAGTTGAGCTCAATGTCAGGCAGTGGCATATAAAAATGATCACATTGGACTGCGAAAATCATCAAGTTGAAAGTAACATTTTCCTCACAGTTAATTGTGAATTATCATCTTCCCACCTGCTTGCCAATAAATTAAACATGCAATATTTAATATAGCTTCGCAGAAAAGAACTAAATTACTGTAGTATCTCAAAAAGCGCCTCAGACATTCGCCTTAAAGAAAAGTTGTGCCGTTTCCAAACTTTTTTTAGGTCACATTGTTAAACTAAAATGCACACAGGAACTGAAAATTGTCATAAAGTATATCATTTAATGGGGGGAAGAAAAAAGTATTTACAGAAAAAGAAACTACAGGAGCCAGTAGAGCCAGTAGAGTAGAACCAGGGAGCAATACGTACACTGAAGAGTGGAGAAGATGAGCTAATCAGAAGCAAGTAAAAACAGCTGGGGGGAGAACAGGCAGAAGGAAATCAGGAGATGGAAAACATCTGAGTAGAAAGCAGACTGAAAGGGAAGATGAAAGATAAGCAGAGAAAATGGAGGAAGGGAAACCATGGAGCTAAACCTGAAACACAAACAATTAGCAGAAAAGATAACGCTAGCAAAGAAACCGAATGAGGAAAAACAAGAAAAGAAATTATGGAAAAGAACACAAATGAAACCTAAAACTCAAACACCAGTGGATCATGACAATATAAAATTTATTGTCTAAAAAAGTTCTTAAAATAAATGTATTAAAAAAAATCTAACTATGAGATTAAACATATGGATGTGAATCCTTGGCAGTTTTCTAATGGTAATTTGTTTATTTAGTCATACATCACAATTTAAAAGAAGACCTATAACGCAAAATTCACATTTTGCACATTTTTATACTTCCATTGGTGTCTCTACTGCTTCTAAAAACAGACACATAGAACCATTATTTGGCAATAGTTCAAATAATAGTTCATGTATAATTGGGCATCTGTTTGCAGGTATTTTCAGGTGTGAGTGTAAACAATGAGTGGGGCTCATTCTGAAATGATCTGAAAATAGGCAAACCTGAGAAGACTAAAACCTCATTATCTAAGA
The DNA here is from genome assembly GCA_903066815.1 of Brachyrhaphis roseni. Lineage (NCBI taxonomy): Eukaryota > Metazoa > Chordata > Actinopteri > Cyprinodontiformes > Poeciliidae > Brachyrhaphis > Brachyrhaphis roseni. Next base: position 11,415 of record CAEFZY010053612.1, on the reverse strand, counting down.
ATTATGTTGTGCTAAAAATGTAATAAGCATGTTTTGTATCGCCCATAGACATATGCTAACTTGCTCCATATTGCAGGTTTTTGAAATGAACCATTTCAAAAACCTGCCGATTCTGAGTCACATTCAACGGGCATTGCACAGTTACCTAGCAACCCTAGCCAAGCCCAAGCCCGTTACCTAGCAACCCAAGCATGTTTGGTCAGCTGGTTTTCCTGCTGTATGCGCTGCACAATGGCTGCTAGAAAAGACAAGTGTTCTGTTGTTGACTTACCATCCAGAAACCACTTGTTACATTCTTTTTGGTTGTGCAGGAGGCCCTACTTCTGCTTTTCAGAGATGTAAGGTTGTATAATAGTTTATCTGTTTGCAGCCATTTTCAAGTGCAAGTGTAAACGTTGAGATGGAGGATGTTAAAGTGACAAAAGGTCCTAAAGTAGCTCATTCTGAAAGAAGTTCACAATCAGAATAACTGACCAGACAAAAAAATCTCATGATCTAAGAATGATTTTGTGCAAAAAAAAAAAAAAAAGCACAGTAGGTCACCTTCAATTTATAACATGATGAATTATTTGTGTTGAATCTCTAGGAGACGCTGATGGAGCTGCTGTGTGACGCCGTGGCGTCTGCGGTCCGACAGGGAAAGGGTCTGGTGGTGAGCGGCTTCCCCAGAGACCTGAAGCAGGCGGAGGAGTACGAAGCCAAGGCAAGGCAGCGCACCGACACTGACCCCACATCTGGTCAGAAACATGAATAAAAGATGGAAAAGTCAGAAAAGTTCATCCAAAGAGGAGGGAAGCGAATGAGTCAGTCATGCAGCACAGTCTGAGCCATAAATAGGTGTTAAAGGTGATATTTGCAAGAAGAGATGAGGCAAACAGAAAGAAATGAGATGTTCAGAGTCGGGATTTGTCACATACGGATCCACTGAGACGTTTTCTCCTCTGTGGGATCAGATGGGGGAACCGAGCGCCGTGGTTCTGCTGAGCTGTTCTCCAGAGACGATGACCAGCAGGGTCCAGAGCCGCAGCAGATCCTCCTCGTCCTCAGAGAACGCCCTGCAGAGGAGAGCCGAGAGCTTCTGCAGCGACGCCCAGGCCGTCATCGCTCACTATGAACGCAAAATCCTGCTGCACACCGTAAGACAGGGCGAGGGTTCAATTCCCTACCGATCCACTGTGAATCCACTCAACTCTAAACTCAAAAACACCAAGTCTGTCTAGTTTCTGATGCAAATATCTTAGCACACCTGAATTAAGAAAAATCTACCTTCCAAGTAACTTTTCAGCTTGTTTTAAGTCAATAATTCTTGAATATGGGTTAAAACTACTAGTTACATGAGTTAAATAATCTTCCAATGGAACCAGAAGTTTTTCATCAATTTTAATGAATTATTTACTTAAAACAAGCTATATTTAGATGAAAAGTTAGCTGGAAGTTAGTTATGACTAGATATTTGCTCTAGAAACTAAACTCAAAATATTTGGTAAGATTTTGTGTTTTTGCAGTGAACACGACTTTGCATTTTGTATTTTCCTAATCCTTTGAATTAGATTTTTAAGGATTTTACTTACATAAAGAAAAAAATAAACAAAGGAGAAATATTTTATGTAATTTGAATAATTTGATGTGTCTGTGGTCGAACACACCTAATTATGTGTTTGACCTAATTATATGATGTGTTTGGTGGGGATCTTTAAATGAGACTTTATTCTGAAAATAGAATAATAGCCTAGTATAATAGAGAATCCATACTTTAGGATTTAACAGAAGTCTTTTGTTCTGAAAGTAATTGAAACACTTTTACTACAGAACTGGCCATAAATTCAAAGGACTTAAGGTAGTGACTTCATGGATTATAGTTTGTGAAAGTAGAGCATTTCCTTGGATAATAAATGATTGAATGATGTATTTATTAATTGCAAACCTCAGGGAAATCTGAATTTTTGTGTTGTCAAAGGTGTCGGCACTTGCTGGTTAGTAGTAAAAACAACAATTGACTCTTTTCACCTAAAGTTATTTATTTCACCTTTAATTATCTGCTAAAAGCACCTTTTCTTATCTCACTCAGTACAACTTCCACCTAACTTCAAACTTTAAACCCCAACTTTTTTGATTTAAAGAGTAAAGAGAAATAATTACAACAGCAGAGGTGTCCAATCTTCTTCTCCAGTCTATAAATTGTAAGCAGCTTTCTATCATCTCCACACCACAGCCGGATAATTGGGAATATTATTGCTGCTTTAAAAGGTCAGCAGTGACCTTAAAGGCAACATCTGACTCACTGTGGGCTTCACACACCTCACTGATGTTCCCACTAACTCGAGGGCAAGTCAAAAACCACAGACCTTCTGTTTGGAGGTGATTCGCTTCTTTAAAAATAAGCTGTCTGAACGTTTGAAATGCCACATCAGCTGTATGCATGCATGTGGGTATATGTGTGTGTGGGGGGGGGGGTGCTTAAATGCCAAGACAGGTACTGAGGCAAGCCCAGACCTGACTAAACCAGTTTGGAATTTAATATAAGTACACAAATAAAGATTTATGTAACCTTTCAAATAAAACATTAATTACTAATAGAAAGTAAACAATAATTTTGTAAATAGTAGCTACATTTCCATGGATTGTTGAGCTGTCCTCGCCCTGAGATTTTAGTTTCAACCACTTCTCTTTCTTTCATATGGAAGCCCATTTCCTCCACTTTGTTAGAAAAAACAAAATTTTATCTCAAAATAATGAGATAGTATCTCAAAATAATGAGATAGTATCTCAAAATAATGAGATAGTATCTCAAAATAATGAGATACTATCTCATTATTTTGAGATACTATTTCATTATAATGAGATAACTTGAGTTGGCCCTATAGTTTGAGCTATGCTCACCTTGATAGAAAGAAATGGTTAATCATAATATCATTGAGCAATACTTCAGAAGTGGTTTTACTAATCTTGAAATCTCTGGTCTGACATACCTGCTAATTACCTAATTATTTAGTTCAGATATGTTGAAGCAGACACATCACATTTCTCATGTCTTTCTTGCTTTTTCATTTTCCATAGGAGATATAGGAATAATAGAAATTTGGCGACTACAAGATAAAACAAACAAATAAAAAATAAAATAAACAGCTTCTAGTCTAGGCTGGGTTATGAGCCCTCTGTAGAAATGCTAAATAGTTTCTGAAAGTCTTTTGTTTGTCTCTGTCTGCAGATTGACGCGGAGCGGTCGCCACCTGAGGTTTTTGTCCAGCTCTGCCAAGCCATAGAGTCTTCTGCCACCTTCTGATTTCCACCGTTTTCACCAGGGGTGTTTATTGTCCAGGACTGAGTTTGTGTGGCCCCCAATCACAATTTGAAAATTACACAAGTTTTGATGCACATGGAGACTTTTTGTTTTAAATCAGGGCAAAATTATTACAAACAAGTTAAAATCTTCTTGTATGGAAAATGTTTGATGCAATACAAAGTATTAATCTTTTTATTACCACGTTTTCTGTATTCTCTTTAATTTTATAGTAAATAGGAACACATCTATTTAATATTTTTTATTTAAAATTTGCTTTTAATGTATTACACGTGGCTAAAGTTTGATCCCAAACCTGACCCAAATTCTGTTTTTATAACTGAGACTTCTTTGCCCCCCAAACAAGCCATTATAAGGCAAATGTGCAAAATCTTTTTTACACACCCTATTCTTAAAAAAATTATACTTTATTTATTTACTGCAAAAATACAACATATTGCCAAATATTTTGTGTCTAGTTTCTAGTGTAGATATCTTAGAACATTTCAAATAAGCCAAAGCTCACTTTCATGTAACTTTTCGGAGATATATCTTGTTTTAAGTAAATAGTTTATTAATATAAATGAAAAAGTACTAATTCCACTGGCAGAATATTTCACTTATAAGACATTTTTCCAATGTTATATGTGAAATAATCAGAATTAAGAAATTATTGACTAAAACAAGCTCCTATATTTTGCTGAAAAGTGACTTATTTGTTAGTTTTGTCTTATTTCAAGTGTAAGGTATTTGCATAAGAAACTAGTAAGATTTTGTGTTTTTGTAGCATTTTAATTATTGTATGCTTAATTTATTGTTGAGCAGGTAAAAATGTCATTATATTATTTTAGAAATTGCATATTTTTTTAGCCCACAAGTAAATCTGTCTTTACAATTTTGACCCATTTGACAAAAAGTTTGGACACTCCTGGTTTACACCCTGATGTTCAACCTCTTGAAGACTTTCTTCTTCTTCTTCTTCTCTTACCTCCACATCACTCACACCTGCACCAGCTTATTGAACTCTTGTGGTATGCATGCCTCACCTGCAATCAGTTGCTCCCTCCTCTTCATTTTGCTTCACCCACTTCCTGTTCCTCACATAAACTTCAGTATAATGCTGCCAACTGCCGGACCGAGGCTCATAACTGTACAGAGAAAACAGCGACCCCTGCTGCCACTGGGTGCACGCTGCTCGTTTCCACCAGAGATTGGAGACGTCGGTGTGTGTTCATTCTTGTGCTCAGCACTTTGCTTTGTATTGTAACAAGCATGCAGATCTAACAGTTAAAGCTTAAAACTACCTTTTGTGCATTAAATAAAAAAGCAGCGGAGTATTAAAAGTATTAGGATTACTGCATTTGTGTGTTTTACAAGCTCATTATACGGGTTCTTGTTTGTGTCTGGTAATCTGACATTCCAATAAAGCCTGTGCATTTGTTAAATCGGGTATTTCTGAGTGTTGTTTGTTGTGTCGCTCACCCAGTGATCCAGCAGCGCCATCTGCTGGAGCAAAAAAAACATCACATGGTGTCAACGTCAGAAAGTTCCCTGCAACTCAGTAGAGACATGAATACGACTCACAAAGACACATGTAAACAATATAAACAGCAAAATAAAAAAGGAAGAACATTATATGATTAATCTCATAATACTCCTATTATATACACAAATCTAAAATTACTCATACGACTCCATCTTTCATGGCACTACAAAAAGAGTCTGAACAGTAAATTGTAAACACCTCTGATTCCATCAAGAAGGATAAACAAGATTTTAAATATTTCTGAAATAGTACAGTAAAACAACTCATTTATTTTTGACACGTTTTTGGCAAATAAGTCATTGTTTACATCATCTAACTTTCTTCTTTAATTCAATATGTGATTTTATATGATGATTTTTGACCTTACATCTATCAGTATTTAGGTTTTTAACATGATAACTCAATACAAAATCACAAAAAAATAAAATCAAAGCCTAGCTAACAACCTCATTGGTCGCAAAAAAAAATTAAAATCCAGATTGATCTGGACCTGTGACTTTTAAAACTGAAAACATTTTTGTCCTGACCTTAGTGGGACTCAAGCCAACAACATTTGAATCACTTGCGTATGTTTAGAAGTCTAATGGACTATGCACATTGTGCCACAGAGCCCCCTAAAGCTTCTCTTTATTTTAGAAAGACTACAGAACCATTTTTTATTATGTCAGATGAATAAGTAGAATTTCCTGAAAATGTGTGTGACAAGTGAAGGTCTTATTATATTGGAGAAACAACATAATGCTATGACTTTGGTGGGACTCAAATCCACAAACTTTGAATCACTTCATCCTGTCTAGGAGTTCAATGCGCTATGTATTGCACCACAGAGCCCTTTTAGAAGTTGGTGGTCTCATTAAGGCTACATACTCTTTGTTTTCACTATGACTGTCTTGAAGAAAAACAGTATTGCTAGTTGGTACAAATATTCAAAGTGCCCTATATTATCCTTTTTTTCTGACTACAATTTCTTCAGTAATTGACGGAACTATTATACATCTGTAAAGATATGGTTTCAATACTGCTACAGACTTTCTTTTATTAGGTCAGTAGAATGAATTGAATTTCCTGAAAATGTTTTATTTTCCACCCCATTTTATTTTGTAATGTTGATTTTATTTTTTAGAATTTTTTCATTTTGGTTTATGGTCATTTATTATTTTGAAATGTTGATTTCATTTTTTAGAAATGTTGTATTTTGAGGTGTTTATTTTATTTTCCAACCATTTTAAATTTTGTAGAGTTCATTTTTTCCCAACTTTTGTTTATTTGTAAGTGTTTGTTTCCCATAGACTTCAGATTTCAAGTGGCCAGTGAACCGATGTCCTCAGCGTTATTAGCCCCACGTTCTTATCACCTGAGCTAACTTACCTTACATAATTAAGAGTCTATATGGAATTAAGAGAAACTTACACAATCTTACCATAAGGAAGATTTGAGAAAAGGGCTCATATTCTAATGTTTTTAAAAATCACATGCACAATATTTTATTTTCCAGCCTTTTCCAATTTTGATGTGCTGATCTTCTTCCAGCTTTAGATTTCAATTGGACAGTATGGGAATTGAACCCATGACCTTGGTATTAATAGCACCACATTCTGACCAGCAAAGCTAACCAGCCATACATATTGTTGAATTTACATTGATGTAAGGAAAACTTACATGACCTTCCTACAATGAAGATTTGAGAAAAGTGCTCTTATTCTTGTGTTTTTCAAAATCTCATAGAATACATAATATTTGAGAAATGCATAATGCTACGACTCTGGTGGGACTCCAACCCACAACCTTTGAATAACTGAATCCTGTCTAGAAGTCCAACACGCTATCCATTGCGCCACAGAGCCCTGGGTCATGGTGTAGTTTGAATATCGCTACAGACTTTCTTTCAGAGGTAAACAGAATTAATTGAATTTCCTTAATATGTGTGTGACAGGTGAGGATTTTATTGTATTTGAGAAACGTATAATGCTACGACTCTGGTGGGACTCCAACCCACAACCTTTGAATCACTTCGTGCTGTCTAGGAGTCCAATTCGCTACCCATTTCGCCACAGAGCCCTAGGTCAAAGTAGAGTTTCAATACAAATAGACTTTCTTTTATGAGATAAACAACTTGAATTTCCTGCATATGTGTGTGATAAGTGAGAATTTTGTTATATTTGGGAAATGCATAATGCAACGACTCTGGTGGGACTCGAACCCACAACCTTTGAATAACTTCACCCTGTCTAGGAGTCCGATGCGCTATCCATTGCGCCACAGAGCCCTGGGTCATGGTGTAGTTTCAATATCGCTACAGACTTTCTTTCATAGGTAAACAGAATTAATTGAACTTTCTTAATATGTGTGTGACAGGTGAGGATTTTATTGTATTTGAGAAACCTATAAAGCTACGACTCTTGTGGGACTCGAACCCACAACCTTTGAATAACTTCACCCTGTCTAGGAGTCCAATGCTCTATGCATTGCATCACAGAGTGCTGTGTGATAGCGTAGTTTCAATATCGCTACAGACTTTCTTTCATAGGTAAACAGAATTAATTGAATTTCCTTAATATGTATGTGATAGGTGAGGAATTTATAGGATTTGAAAAATGTATAATGCTACATCTCTGGTGGGACTCGAACCCACAACCTTTGAATCACTTTATCCTGTCTAGAAGTCGGATGCGCTATCCATTGCACCACAGAGCCCTGGGTCACAGCATAGTTTCAATATCGCTACAGACTTTCATTCATAGGTAAACAGAATTAATTGAATTTTCTGCATATGTGTGTGATAAGTGAGAAATTTGTTGTATTTGAGAAACCCATAATGCTACGACTCTGGTGGGACTCGAACCCACAACCTTTGAATCACTTCATCCTGTCTAGGAGTCCAATGCGCTATCCATTGCGCTACAGAGTCCTTGGTTATGATGGAGTTTCAATGCCACTACAGACGTTCTTTAAACAATAAATTGAATTTCCTGCAAATGTGTGTGATAAGTGAGAATTTTGTTCCATTTGAGAAATGCATAACTCTATGACTCTGGTGGGACTCCAACCCACAACCTTTGAATCAATTTATCTTGTCAAGAAGTCCAATGCACTATCCATTGCGCCACAGATCCCTGGGTCACAGCATAGTTTCAATATCGCTACAGACTTTCATTCATAGGTAAACAGAATTAATTGAATTTTCTGCATATGTGTGTGATAAGTGAGAAATTTGTTGTATTTGAGAAACCCATAATGCTACGACTCTGGTGGGACTCAAACCCACAACCTTCCAATAACTTCAGCCTGTCTAGGAGTCCAATGCGCTATCCATTGCACCACAGAGCCCTGGTTCATAGTGTAGTTTCAATATCACTACAGACTTTCTTTCATAGGTAACAGAATTAATTGAATTTCCTGCATATGTGTGTGATAAGTGAGAAATTTTATTTTGTTATATTTTAGAAATGCAGAATGCTACGACTCTGGTGGGACTCGAACCCACAACCTTTGAATCACTTCTTCCGGTCTAGGAGTCCAATGCACTATCCATTGCGCCACAGAGCCCTTTGTTATGATGGAGTTTCAATGCCACTACAGACTTTCTTTCAGAGGTAAAGAGAATTAATTGAATTTCCTTAATATGTGTGTGACAGGTGAGGATTTTATAGGATTTGAAAAACATATAATGCTACGACTCTGGTGGGACTCGAACCCACAACCTTTGAATCACTTCATCCTGTCTAGAAGTCCAATGCTCTATCCATTGCGCCACAGAGCCCTTGGACATGGTAGAATTTCAATACAACTACACTTTCTTTTATGAGATAAACAATAAGTTAAATTTCCTTAACAAGTTTGTGAGCAGTGAGGATTTCCTTATATTTGAGAAATGCATAATGCTATGACTCTGGTGGGACTCGAACCCACAACCTTTGAATCACTTCATCCTGTCTAGGAGTCCAATGCGCTATCCATTGCGCCACACAGCTTTTGGTTATGATGGAGTTTCAATGCCACTACAGACGTTCTTTAAAAAATAAATTGAATTTCCTGCAAATGTGTGTGATAAGTGAGAATTTTGTTACATTTGAGAAATGCGTAACTCTATGACTCTGGTGGGACTCCAACCCACAACCTTTGAATCAATTTATCTTGTCAAGAAGTCCAATGCACTATCCATTGCGCCACAGATCCCTGGGTCATAGTGTAGTTTCAATATCGCTACAGACTTTCTTTCATAGGTAAACAGAATTAATTGAATTTCCTTAACATATGTGTGACAGGTGAGGATTTTATTGTATTTGAAAAATGTATAAAGGTACAACTCTAGTGGGACTCAAACCCTCAAACTTCCAATAACTTCAGCCTGTCTAGGAGTCCAATGCCCTATCCATTGCGCCACAGAGCCCTGGGTCTTAATGTAGTTTCAATATCGCTACAGACTTTCTTTCATAGGTAAACAGAATTAATTGAATTTCCTTAACATATGTGTGACAGGTGAGGATTTTATTGTATTTGAAAAATGTATAAAGGTACAACTCTAGTGGGACTCAAACCCTCAAACTTCCAATAACTTCAGCCTGTCTAGGAGTCCAATGCGCTATCCATTGCACCACAGAGCCCTGGTTCATAGTGTAGTTTCAATATCACTACAGACTTTCTTTCATAGGTAACAGAATTAATTGAATTTCCTGCATATGTGTGTGATAAGTGAGAAATTTTATTTTGTTATATTTTAGAAATGCAGAATGCTACGACTCTGGTGGGACTCGAACCCACAACCTTTGAATCACTTCTTCCGGTCTAGGAGTCCAATGCACTATCCATTGCGCCACAGAGCCCTTTGTTATGATGGAGTTTCAATGCCACTACAGACTTTCTTTCAGAGGTAAAGAGAATTAATTGAATTTCCTTAATATGTGTGTGACAGGTGAGGATTTGAAAAACATACAATGCTACGACTCTGGTGGGACGCGAACCCACAACCTTTGAATCACTTCATCCTGTCTAGGAGTCCAATGCGCTATCCATTGCGCCACAGAGCCCTTGGACATGGTTGAATTTCAATACAACTACACTTTCTTTTATGAGATAAACAATAAGTTAAATTTCTTTAACATGTTTGTGAGCAATGAGGATTTCCTTATATTTGAGAAATGCATAATGCTATGACTCTGGTGGGACTCGAACCCACAACCTTTGAATCACTTCATCCTGTCTAGAAGTCCAATGCTCTATCCATTGCGCCACAGAGCCCTTGGACATGGTGGAATTTCAATACAACTACACTTTCTTTTATGAGATAAACAATAACTTAAATTTCCTTAACATGTTTGTGAGCAGTGAGGACTTCATTATATTTGAGAAATGCATAATGCTGTGACTCTGGTGGGACTCGAACCCACAACCTTTGAATCACTTCATCCTGTCTAGGAGTCCAATGCGCTATCCATTGCGCCACAGAGCCCTTGGTTAAGATGGAGTTTCAATGCCACTACAGACGTTCTTTAAACAATAAATTGAATTTCCTGCAAATGTGTGTGATAAGTGAGAATTTTGTTCCATTTGAGAAATGCATAACTCTACGACTCTGGTGGGACTCCAACCCACAACCTTTGAATCAATTTATCTTGTAAAGAAGTCCAATGCACTATCCATTGCGCCACAGATCCCAGGGTCATAGTGTAGTTTCAATATCGCTACAGACTTTCTTTCATAGGTAAACAGAATTAATTGAATTTCCTTAACATATGTGTGACAGGTGAGGATTTTATTGTATTTGAAAAATGTATAAAGCTACGACTCTAGTGGGACTCAAACCCACAACCTTCCAATAACTTCAGCCTGTCTAGGAGTCCAATGCCCTATCCATTGCGCCACAGATCCCTGGGTCTTAATGTAGTTTCAATATCGCTATAGACTTTCTTTCATAGGTAACAGAATTAATTGAATTTCCTGCATATGTGTGTGATAAGTGAGAAATTTGTTATATCTGAGAAATGCATAATGCTACGACTCTGGTGGGACTCGAACCCACAACCTTTGAATCACTTCTTCCGGTCTAGGAGTCCAATGCGCTATCCATTGCGCCACAGAGCCCTTGGTTATGATGGAGTTTCAATGCCACTACAGACTTTCTTTCAGAGGTAAAGAGAATTAATTGAATTTCCTTAATATGTGTGTGACAGGTGAGGATTTTATAGGATTTGAAAAACATATAATGCTACGACTCTGGTGGGACTCGAACCCACAACCTTTGAATCACTTTATCCTGTCTAGAAGTCCAATGCGCTATCCATTGCGCCACAGAGCCCTGGGTCACAGCATAGTTTCAATATCGCTACAGACTTTCTTTCATAGGTAAACAGAATTAATTGAATTTCCTGCATATGTGTGTGAAAAGTGAGAATTTTGTTATGTTTGAGAAATGCATAACATTACAACTCCGGTGGGACTCGAACCCACAACTTTGAATCACTTCTTCCTGTCTAGGAGTCCAATGCGCTATCCATTGCGCCACAGACCCCTTAGTTATGATGGAGTTTCAATGCCACTACAGACTTTCTTTCAGAGGTAAAGAGAATTAATTGAATTTCCTTAATATGTG
>CAEFZY010053592.1:0-78941 GCA_903066815.1 Brachyrhaphis roseni | reverse complement strand
AGGACCCGACGAAGAACAAAGGACACAGGTGGGATTAAATACAGAGGGAGGCAATCAAGGAACGAGACACACCTGGGAACAATCAAAGGGAGTCAGGACAACACGGAGAGCACAGAGACACAGAACTCGGAATAAATACACAGAAAACTCGAAAATAAACACAGAAAAACACAGATCCTGACACTGTATTTCTTTTCATAAAATATACTTTTTTTTATGTTGTTCATGTCCGTTTTAGCTTTTATGTTATTTAATTACGTGATATGATGTCGCACATTACACTGTCACTGAAAAATAAACACATTTATTACAATTTTTTTTTTTTTTTAGTTAAAGTGTAACCTTATGAACTCATCCTTTCTGTGAAATATATAAGCACACGTGAACGTAACTTATAAACTTCACTAAAACCTGTTTTCATACCAACCTGGCGCTCGTGCATCTCGTTTTCCTCCTCATACGCTCGCGCCATGTCCTCCTCCTCCTCCTCCGTCCCCGCTCTCCCGGAGCTGGCTCCCCGAGCCTCGCCTGTTGACCTCCTCTTCGGTTCTATGCTGAGAACGGTGAAGGCGACAGCTCCGTCCCTCTCCTCCACCCACAAACGCCCCACGACGAGGAGCTGCATTGCGAGGAGAACCGGCGGAATCAGCAGCAGCGGGACGAGGGCCGCTCTCGACCGGGGCAAAGCACCCATCTCCCGCACGTCTCCTCCGTGGCTGGGACGCTGAACGTCTCCCAGTTATCCAACTTTCCTCCCTCTCCTCCCCCGTTTTTTACCCCAGGGCAGATAAGAGAGGAAAGTTCCAGCCGGGTCCTCCTTTGTCCCCTCCCTTCATCCCCGGCCTTCTCCTTGTAACCCTCAGGGGAAACTTGTGATGACAAAGCGCATTCTTCAGTCAGGTGGTCCCTTTCAAAATGCTGTTTTATTTATCTAACAACTGTAGAGTCAACAATTACCAAATGTAGGCAAAGACGAATAGTTTTCCGCCAGGTGATGAGAAAAGAAAAAACACACATACTTACACAGGATTCATATTTAAAAGATAAAGATTCATTTGTTGAAAAGCGTCAACTTTATCTCAGATAGAACTGCCATAGTAGCTACAGTAAAGACCACTGGCTTAGTTATTCAATATTAATATTTGAATAACTATATTTTCTTGCTGGCTTTCTTAAGATCTTTCAAAGTTTTTCTTTATTTATGGATGAAAGCATTTTATTTTTACAAGTAGCTTCACGTTGGCCCATTTTTCATTCAATCATATAAGCTCGGCCTAATTTTTATTTTGTATTTGCTGCTATGAATGCCTTGGTCCTGTCCTTTTCTGTCGTTTTATATTTATAACCTATTCCATAAATATTTCAGTTTATGTTTGAATGATGATGCCTCTCAGTTACTGTGTCACATCTTGATTATATCATTAAGAAATTCACCTAGAATTTCTTAATGATATAATAAGTGATAGAAAAATATCCATCTTCCTCATTTTGTAAGCAAAGGTGCCTCTTTTTATTCTCAGCATGAATAAAATGGGGCACATTTTATACATAGAGCAGCCTTAATGGAAATATCTAAATGGCTACGCCGCCATTGAGTTTGCCAGTTTCTTTGTAATCTTCACAATGAACTTTGAGCAGAGTTTCAGCCAATGCTGCTTTGTGATTCTTCTTTGTGTTGAGAAAGGATGAGCTCTCAGCTCTGGTCAAGAAACTGGATCATCTTTTAGGTTTCAGCAATCTAGATGATTGTAGAAACTCCCCCAATTTTTTTTGGCTATTTTCAATTCTGTGGCATTTTCTACTTATCTGGATTTTATGAAAAATACCTCCTTAAAATGTTAAAGTATTTTTTAATCAAGATATCTAATGCTTACCACTCATTGTAACACTCAAGTTAGATATTTGTATCTTTTTTTAAAACTAAAACACCAAATATTCATTCAACTGCTTCTTTTTCGTCCACTGTGTTGAATTTTGTTTATTGTGGTTTTAATTTAAGCACTTAAAACTGTTTTTTGTTCTAGTTAGACTGAAGGACGGCGCCACTTAGGAATAGTGGGTTCTTGCCAGCTTTGAAAACCTTTTTTCTTTTTACCTTTCTCACAAACTTTGGTTATTCTGTTACAAATGCTGTCGTTTACAACATTCATTGGTTGTGAAATTTGTCAAGAGTGATGCATTCGTTCACGTCAACGTTTTTGCGCAGCATCAGTTCCTTTAAAATTGCTGCCATTAGCCATTTTTGCTGTCTCATAAAAGGTACCCCTGGTTCAGTGCTTCCATATTTGGCAGCAGATGGCTGCACCCACTAATGTTGTGCTGGAGGTTTCTTCCTGTTAAAAAGGATTGTTTCATTTCCACTATGACCACTTGCTTGCTCAGGATTAAAGAACGCTGCAAAGTCAATGTCTCACAAAGCTAGCAACGTTTTACCAATTATCTTTAAATGATCATCTGAATGTGACTGCGTACGACTGCTTGTATTCAGGTCTGAGTTCACACCGATTTGATTCTTTATAGCTGGACATGAATTAGATCTATTTGTGTTTTTCACTGCCTTCAGATAACATTCACTGAAAATTGACATTAGAAAGTTTCAGTAAATTAGAATGTGCGTTCTGAAATAACAACCTTTAATCAGGTATTAAACCTACTTTGCAACATCAAGCCCACATTTCTGTATATGAATACTTTTTGTTGGTCTGGTGTAATGTAATATTAGTGTTGTGTTTTAATTAGCTGTTAGCAGAATATCATATTAAACAGAAATAATGGCTTTAAAACATCAATCTATGTGTAATTAATCTCTACGCTTAGTAAATTGAGTTACTGGACTAAACTTCTCTAATTTGTGGAATACAACAGTATATAAACCAACTAAACTACCGAATACCAGTGGAGATTAAGGTAGAGAGAGTAAAGTGCCCTCAAATGTAAAAATGTTATATTGAAGCCAAATATTGCACAAAGAGCGCCATGTGGATTAGCTTCAGGGTACAGATGGATTATAGTTAGCAGGGACTTTACCAGCTATTTAAATGCAGATAAAACATCAATGTTTTATACAAACATAGAAGAACATAAAAGTGAGAAAGAAAGAGCAGATGCCCCCTCCTCCCCCAGCCGTTCTGTCTGTCATGTCGCGTTGTTGACAGAACGTGTCCCCCCTCTGCCATACAGTGGAATGTCACAGCAAACACGTTTCCTCCGGCCATGTCTGAGTCTATTTAATCAGCCTGATGACAAACTGTACACAATCTGCGGCCCGTAAACTTCCCCCATCTGCTTTCACTCCCCGTCACTCTGCACGGCCGTCTGGCACACGCGTACACACAAGCTGTGGATTTACAATATTTCTGTCCATCAGTGAGTTACCTTCTAAACATGCCCCCCCACCACCTTTTTGATTGACCCTTTTTACAGTTTCTGCTTTAACTCTTACAGCTGGGATTAGGGTTAGAAATGTTAAAGTAAAAGCTCTGTGGATTTCTCTTTCCTTTGCATTGAAACCCTCTTCTGCATTTTCTTTTTTTTTTTTTGTCTCAGTCTGGTTTCTTTCCAGCTACCAGCACATCCCGCATTACTCTCCTCATCATTCATTCCTCGCCTCCCCTCTTTTTTCTTTTTTTTTTTTACTCCCCGTCGAATCGTGTCCTTGTTTGAACTCCTTCCCTCAGTTGCAGGCAAAGCCCGGCGCTTACAAAAGCTCTCAAATCACACGCAAAACACCTCCTCTTATCTGCTGAAGAAACTGCACGAGACAGACAGGTTTACCAATGGCAAGAACGTAATGTGTATTTAAATATTTTGCACCTCAGATACATACATGATATGTAACAGACAGATATACAATTTTTTTTTTTGCAGCACAAAAACCACCAAACAACACAAGACCACGAAAAAAAGAAGGGAGAGAGTGAAAGAAAGAAAGAAATGAGGCCCCACCAAGATTTTGTCATCTCTGGAGCCTCAGTCCTTTAGACCCCACAGGCACACACACACACATACACGCGCACGCAGACACACACACGCATTCAGGAAAAAAAGCAAACAAACTCACAAATACATGCATCACTGCAGTCACGCAAATCCATCCTCTGTCTGGAGTCCACACACACAAAAAAAAACAAGTCTCTTTGGGGCCATTGTGTAATTTCAGTGTCTCTTTCCCTTGTAGTTAAAACAGCAAAACACAGGATGTTGAGTCTCCAAGCTGCAGTCCTCCTCCTACTCCTCTTCCTCCTCTTCTCCCCTCCCTATCAGAGCAGAGAAATCACGGTAAGACGCAGAAGAGAGGAAAGTTGATAATGGCTCCCCCACCCCCATTCTGCCACCATCCTCCCCGCGGTCTTGGAGCTGAAGTCGTATGTACAGATGCTGGTATTTGAAGAGCAGAAACTGATTTAGTCCGCTTTTTCTCTTATGGGACACAAACATCAAGAAGAAGTGCACAGAGCGGGACGTTTGGCTAGGCTCATGGTATTTAAAAAAACCAAAAAAAAGTTGATTTTTGGGCTCAGATGCGGCTCAGGTTGCGGCACAAGACAGTTGAGTGGTTTGAGTGCAGAACATTGCAGCTGGCTTTAGCGGTAAATGGAGAAGTTTTGGAGACAGGACGAGAAAGAGCGAAACGGAGAGAGAGAAAGAGAGAAAGCAGAGTGATCCTAATTTGTCTATACTGCAGAACAGAAATGGAAAAGGACTCGGCGAGATACTGCATGTGTCACAGAAGGACCCAAAGGGATGGGGATATAGTTTCATTTCTGTCCACCACCGTCTGGACTTTGTCTGTCAGATTCCTCTTGGCCGTTCCCTCTCGGTCCAGGACAGAGTGCTCACGTATGATCATGGTTAGGTAGTGATCTAATCTGCACATGCGTTTCTGTGTGTGTGCGTGTTTTTCTTTTTCCTTATTTGCCTGTGTGCGTGTCTGTCTGAGAGAGTGCCGCGAGTGTGCGTGTGTTCTCGTATACGTGCATGCTTGAGTTTCATGGGTTGATCTTGATTGTCAGTGCTGGAGAATTAAAGCTTTACTGTCCAAGGCTGGCAGCTAAATTCTCACCCTTCAATTCAGTCTCTCACAAAGAAGTTCCCTTTAAAAAATATGTTTGCAAATCTGTAAAAGCTTGACTCGAACCTGAGAAGAAACACAGAAAGAGGGAGAAAAAAACTTTAAACATATAAACATTTTGAAATTGGAAATCACATTGTAGGACGTTTACAAAATCATTTTGAAAAAGATATTTGTAGACTTGCCATATTTTTAGCAAATTTTAAATATATTTGACATTATGATTAGCACAAAGTACCTTACAAAAGTATTGAACATCTTTCTATGTTGTCACTTTACAACCAGAAGCTATATTTTACTAACACTACCTAATAGATAAATACAGCAGAAAGAAAATTAATTGCTTTCACAAAGAAATTTTTGAATAACACTGCAGACATTTATATGCATCAATTGATGCCCCTTAAATAAAATAAAATAAAAGTGCATTGGTAAACAGAGTAGATTTGAATTTCATTTAATTGAATTTAGGTATAAATGCAGCAGAAGAGAACAGTAGAGAACAAACAGCATCATGAAAACCTGACAGCTCAAAGAGAAAGTTGTGAAGAAGGAGAAGGTGAGAAGGACATTAAGCAGAAAGGCAATCCAGAGGCCTGTAGTAATTCCGGATGAGCTGCAAAAATTAATAGCTCAGATGAGAGACAGGACAACTAAAAGCCACGAACCTGGGCTAATTAGAGGCGTGGCAAGAGAAACAAATGTGGAGACTTGATAGGTCCTTACATGAGCCATGTGGGTTGCAAAGCAAGCTCACATGAAACCAAAATTCAACTTTTAGGCTTGAATTTTGGTTTCAAGCCTAAAAGTTGAAACCAAAACTTTTAGGGTTTTGTGTGGCCATGTGTGGTAGAAATCACTGCACATCACCCTGAGCGCTCTCCGGCCACACAGAAGCATGGTGGTGGCAGAATCATGCTTTGGGGACATATTTCTTTAACAGGAGCTCTGTGGACGAAGCTAAGCGCATGCAGCCAGAGCAATAATGCAATCAGAGCAAAGCGTGTTCATGTTTTAACGACTGGTTCAATCTGATGTATGTAGAAGCTCTAAGTTCAGGCTGACTGAATTTGAGAGGTTTTGTAAAAAAAAATAAAAAATAAATGGAAAAACATGCTAGGGAAGACATACCAAAAACAGACTGCTGCTGCTGTAACTGAAGCAATAGGTGGTTCTACAAGGTATCGGCTCAGAGGAGCTGCACACTTTTCTATTTGTAAAATATTTTGAAATGTGCCCTATTTTGAGCTGGTCTCCAACTTCAAATCCCAATAAAAGATGTTGAAGATAGTAGTGGTAAAGAGAAAAATCTCTTTCCAAACAGAACTCTCTGAAGTCTAGAATTAGCAGACCTACCTTGGTGAAGCTTTGCACAAAGCCATCTTTAGCTGCTTTCTGACGTTTGTTTTGTTTTCAACAACTTAAACGCTGCTCAGTTGGGCAGCGATAAGCTAATTGACTTGGCCACTGCAGAGTCTTCTACTTCACATTAAATTTTGGGTTGTTATTGAGTTGTAACTACAATCAATATCCGTTCACCTTTGCCGCATTTGGCTGAATCGGAGCTGACAGTGGCTCACTATGCATTCCAGACTTGTATTTTCAGCCAGCATAGACTATAGAGGAGGGACTTCAGAAGTGTCTAACCTCATTTTTTTTTTCAGAGATAAAACAAGCAAAATGCAATGATAACTTATCCAAAAGCAATCACATCACGTCAGAAAACGCTACACCTGGCACAATAAAGAGCAACTAATACAGTTGGATAAATGTTTCTTAGCAACTAGGAGATTTCAATAAATCCAGGCATAATTCTAAATGAATATTTTACATTGTCTGTTTCCTGACATGGATCCAGTTTTTTAATTGTTGAATTGACACATTTTTGACTTATTAATTCGAAAATATGCTTTGATATATGGATCATTGCACTGTGATAAGATCAAAGTCACAATGCAGCTCTGCATTGAAACATACCGACAGCATGATGCTGACACAACCAGCTGCTTCAGAGTTCTTAGGTTTCTACATATTCCTTTACAATTACTTCTTGTCATTGTGGCCAAATAGCTCAACCTTTGTCTTGTCTGAACATGAAACATTTCTCCAGAAGACATTTGTCTTTTACCTGTGGACGGCTGCAAATTTCATTCCAGCTTGAGTGAGTCACTAATTTGTTGCAGGCCTTGCTACATTGTTGCTCCTGTCTTTTATAACCAATTTTCTTCCATCATGGGTTTACAGGTTTATTCATTTAGTTTACACTTGAACACATTTAACTGCCTGAACAGGACAACAATCCCAAATACATATCAGAACTGTTTCGGAGTGGATTAAGACCAACATTAGCCTTTTGAAGGGACTTACAAAAGAACGACTTCAACCCTACTGCAAATGTTTGAACTGGGCTTTAAAAGCCAGATCTGTGCAAGGAGATAAATGAAATATGCATCTGGTCAAAGTTCAACTTGCTGTTGAATGTTTAGCCAAATATTGGTGGGGGCGCATGTATATATTAGAGGTTGTATGTTTAATTTTGACATTTCAGATAATCTCTAAGACGTTTTTCATTTGGTATCGTATTTGCATGTTGTATATCGTTCCACTCTGGATAAACAATGGCAGAATAACTGATTAAAAGCCTTAAATTAGCGACGTTAACTATGATCAATATTTCCAAACTTTGAAACAATAATGTCTAAATTGAAAAAGAAAAAAAGGTAACAAGTGGCATAAATCCCCCACTTTATACACGAGGCCTGATATTTTATTGAATGATGAAAAAAACATTTTTGGAAGCAGCACCCACAGAAGCTGGAAGAGGTATCGCTGTCACTTTAGTTGATTTATAAGGAATTTTCTGACCGTAGCTCCACATCTGGTCCTTCTTCTGCTCACAAGTCACACTGTATTCTTCTAAGGCTGGGGTTACCGGCGTTTTGTTTCCAAGTGGACATACTGACTTGGTTAAAGCCATTAAAGGGCCAGACACTGGAACAAATTTACTTTCCCAGGAACGAGGATGTATGTTGCTTTGCTTTAAATGTATTTTTCTCTTTCTGGTCAGTTTTGCCAAAAAAAAGGTAGAATTCTTCTAGAAAAATCTTTTCTTCAACAGATGGATATTCTTTGGGCATAGAGTCAACTGTTTATAAAGTCAAAACTTTTTTTTTTTTGCAGAAATTTAACTTTGTTTTTGATCACCTTAAAATTAATTATTAAGATATTGCCTCTTGAGCTGTAGCTCTTGTTCTAACAGTCATTTTGCAGGCAGTGTCTGTAGCGACTAATGTCATTAGTGTCTTGGTTTCAACTCACATCGGCTCATGTGGTTCCTATATTCCTTCCTCAGCTAAATGTTCTATCTGTGCTTATCGCTTGCCTCTATAAACTGGCTCCTCCATCGCCGTAGCTTCTAACTTTAGTGTAGCCAAACACTTCTTCATGGCACAGTACCACAGCACGCAAAAGGACACATTTAGTGGTGTTTAAAGAGCAGTGGTGAGTTCAGAGGTTCACAGTAATGTTTTCCTAACTTAAAACGTAACGCTAAACGTAAATTTAATGCAGTTTTTTACATGACAAATACATGGGTCTTTTAAATAAATTATAAATAAGCTTGTTATTTATCTATTTAAATTTTAATGTATTCATACCCCTTAAAATGTTTGTAATTTTTACATTTGCAGTGGTGCATAATCTAGAACTGGAAATAAAATGATTTCAAAATTGTTTAACAATAAAAAAAAATTTATTGAAAAACTGTTGAGTGCATTTGATTTTAAATATCAGCTGAATTCCTGGTTTGTGGGACCATCTTTTGCTTAGCTAATCACATCAAGAGAATTAAATGTTAGTTCATTCTTTACAAAATCGGTTAAGCTCAGTCAGATTGGATGTAAAGATAGAGATTTTAAAGTCTCGTTGCAGATTCTCAATGGGACGAAGGTCTGGATTTTGACTGGACCACATCATATTTGTTCCTTTGTCTGATACTGTTTGCTCTTTCAGACACCTGGGTTATCAGCTGTAGGTGTTATCTATAGTTCAGCAGAAAAGATTATCTGGTCTTTTTATCCTTGAGTGAGTAAAATTACAGTTACTAGTGCTGCATGTGATTACTGTAGGATGATAACTGTTATTTATTTAATTCCATTTTATTTTCTCATGGTTTTTCAGGTACTCAGATAAACACACTTTAGTAGTTTGTGTTCTTGAATATTAAAAAGCTTGTCTAAAAAAGAATGAATGAATGAATCAATTATATCAGATTCAGAAATCTAATATGAACGTTCAATAAACTCACCTGCTGTTACAGGCTGGTGACACTGAAGCTGTCTTCACTGGCTGGGTCCAGGAGCTGGCACAACACCCCTCCACCCTGAGCGGTCTGGGGGGGATAGCGGTGTCCCACGCTCTGGTAGGATTGCTGGGGCAGGGTGTAGCCACTGGTGTCCTCCTGATGGGGTGAGGCGTCTAGAGGAGGCTTGGAGTAAGGGGAATGAGGGAGGGGACCTTGGCGAAGGCCTGTGCTCATGCTGTGAGGGACCAAATCCCGCTTGTGGGAGGCCATGGCAGAGGAAGGGCTGCGCTCCTCATAAAGCCCAGGTGTTGAGTGGGAGAGCAGGCCAGGGCTGGGGTTGGTGTGTGTGAGGGTGGGCAGGTGAGCGTTAAGGTGGGGCTGACTGCTTTGGAGGTGTGAGGCTGGATGAGTGCTGGTGTGTGAGCTCAGGTTTGTGTGGCTCTGGTGTTGTGTGTCACTCATGTGTGTGTGCGTGTTTACAGTTGGGTTAGTGAGGGAGTTAGCATGTGCATTTCCATGAGGACTTGCATGTGGATTGCTGTGGGCGTGCACAGTTGTGTTTGAGTGTGGACTGGGGCTGCCGCTGTGTGATGTCTGTCCGTACCAGTAAGGAGAGCTGCAGTAGCTGGGGGAGTCATACTGGGAGAATTGGGGGTCTTTCGGAGGAGGTCGGTGCGATGGGCTGAGCGCTGTGCCACAGTGGGGGGTCAAACGTGGCGAGGGGGAGCAAGAGGGGGAAAAGGTCCTGGATGGGAGAAGGTGGTAGGGCTGGGTCGGAGGAGGGGTGGGTTTTGGGGGGTAAGGTGGAGATGACACACTGGGTGAGAGGGAAGAGGAGGATTCACCAGGGTATAAGGCTGGATATCGCTCTTCAGAGGACGGAGTAGAGGGATGGGCTGAGTAAGGGGAGGGGTACTCACAGGTGTCCTGGAGGTAGCTGGAAGGTGGAGCAGGATTAGGTGTGGCCAGTGGAGAAAGACTGCTACTGTCTCCGCTGTAATAATCCAGCCCCTCCTGGAACAACCCAGAACCCTCTGGACCTCCAGCTGACACCATCAGTCCTGCTCCTGACACAGAAGCCATCTTGCCTCTGCCTTTGGACCCAGTTGGACGCTCTCTCTGACATGAAGATAGTCCTCCTCTACCTCCTCTGGAGCCTCTTCCCCGTCCTCCAGCCCCTCCCCGCTTAGGTCCCGGAGCAGGTGTTGGGGAAGGACTAGACGGTGAATCCGAATGTAAGGCAGAACCTCCTTCCTTTTCTAAATGCAGTTCAGTCCGTTTTCTGCGACCACGCCCGGGTTTGCTCGTCCCTCCACCTTGGAAAAGGACATCCTGGCTCCAGTTGTATGACGGTCCTGAAGCACTCTCATGCCAGTCCATCATTAGTTTCTCCAGACTGGACAGACTCGATTGGCCTGCACTCACAGAGGCAGCCTCGTTCTGCCTATAGCTGCCTCCAGTGGAACTGGGTCCAATAACAGGCGCTGTTGAGCCAACGTGTGAAGAGTCCGAGGAGGATTCTGACAGGCTCTCAGGAAACGGTTGTCGCTTAGCCTTCTGGGGGGTGTAGTTTGAGATATCCAAGATGTCTTTGGACTCATTGGAGCCATATTCACTATAGCCATGATACTGAGACCCAAAGTTGTCTGCTGACCAACCACCAAAAGCTTGCCTGAGGAAAGAAATCATACAAGCAAATTATGCACTTGACATTTGACTATATTTTAGATTTCACAAGTTGATGTTACAGTTCCACCAATCAGAAATAGTTATATATATGATTCAAAGTTTTAAAGGAATTAAACACCCCTTTTAAGGATGAATAGGTGAATGCTTTCTAGAGCACACTGGAACCATGTCATCTAAAAGTTCAATCATGTTACCTGCAGCTCCACTGGTTGGAGTTGTACTGTTTGTAGCCCTCTGTGGCAGAGGAGCTGAAAGGGCTCCCTTTGGCCACAGACATGTACCCTCCTCCAGGTGATGTGGGTCCTGCAGACTCCCCTCTCCCCATGGGGGAATGGCTTACTGCTGGATAGCCACTGTAGCCTCTCTTGGTTGCTCCCGGGTAGTTCAAATAACCTATCTGATTGGCAGGTGTCCCTTTGCCACCATACCCAAAGCTGCAGTCAGAGGACCTCTGTGGCCCTACGGGTGGAGAGCAGGAGTAACCAGAAGGGTAGTGGCCATAAGAGGCTGGGTGGGGGGAGCTGGGAGAGTGCGAAAGAGATGGTGGTGTGGATTTAGGATACGTAGAGGTGGTGGGAGACACTTGGGCTAAGCTTCCATAACTATAAGGGGGTCTTGCAGAGGAGCAGTGTGCCTGTGTTGAACCTTCCACCCCTGCATTTGCTCCTTTAGTGCTCCACTTGGGGAATGGAGGAGACCAGCTGTGAGAAGCTGCAGAGCTGGATGGATCATAGGCAGAGGATGAAGATTTCCGGGGGTCCGACTGGGAGATGTCCAGGAGGTCTGAGGAGTCATCAGAATCGAGGAGGGATCGAAAATACCCAGCAAATAGTCCTTGTGAGTCCTCTCCTGCTAGCCCACCCCCTTTGCTTCCAGCTGGACCACTGTAGGTCCCTCCTCGTCCAACATTACAGCTGGAGAAGCCCCCCCTTAGAGATCCACAGATTTGATACCCCCCCAAAGCTCTTTCCTTATCCAGAGCCCCCTCCTCGTCCCATCCACCTGTCCCATTGGGCCAGTCCTGTCCCATGGACACCACTCCCCCTTTAAATGCACCATTTTTTCTCATTCGTCTCCTTTTGACAATTTTCTCGCCCCCAGGCTCTGTTCCCACCATGCCTCCTCCCCTACCCACTCCTCCTCCCACACCCTTCCGTCTTTTCCTCGGTAATCCATGCTGAGACAGGAGGTTCAGTTTTCGCTTTTTCCCAATAGATTCAAAGAAGTCACTGAATGTGCTCTTATTGCACTCGCTGCCCATGATGCCCCCTCCTGCTCCTCCACCTCTGCCGAGCCCCCCTCCTCTGCCACCTCTGGGTCGCCTGGACCCGGTGAGCCTGTGGAGCAGGGTGGATATTCCAGGGTTTTCCAGGGGTGTGTGAAAGCTTTCTGGCTCACTTGGTGTCCAGCAACGAGGAGGGGAGCAGCGACCAGTGGCAGGGGGCTGGCGGTTTAAAAATGCCAATTTGGAGAGAACATCCCCATATTCAGCTTTCACATCATTTGTGTCATTAACGTAGGAGGGAAATGGACAGGGGAGTTTAGTCCGACGTCGCCTCCTGGGCTTCTTGGGCTGGTCTCCAGTAATCCCAGTAGTCCCAGCACTGGGTACTTCGACCTGTATTCCCGGTAAAGCCTGTTTAGGAGGTCGCCCCCGCCTGCGTTTGAGAATCACAGGGAGCTCTCCAGGAGGAAACATCACCATCACACTTTTCCCATTGTTCTTCATGCGGAGGAGTGCAGTAGGCTCTCGTGTCGCCTCAGACCCCTCCGGACTGCCGTCATTAGTCTTCTCAGTCCCCGTAACTGTTTCCAAACTGGAAATTTTGTAGCTCTTCTGTCGGCGACTTAGGCTGACAGGAATGCGAGGCACCTTTACAACAATCTTCCTTACCTGTTGAGTAATGGAGAAATAGAAAACAAAGCATTAATTTATATGTAGTTTAAGATTGGATGAAGAAGAAATTATAGTACAGTGATATGTAGGCAGCGCTTTGCAAAAGTATTCAGACTTTTTGAACTTTTCTCACATCAAATCTTGCTTAAACTACAAATATGTTACGTTGACATTATGTAAACAGACAAATGCGCAGTTACAGAGACGCTTAAGAACAACATCCACAGCTTTGAATAACTTACATAGGTTATTTCACTCATCCAAAACCCAAAAGCATGTAAAACAGCTGCAAATCTACCAAGACATGGCTGTCTACCTAAACTGACAGAGCTGACAAAAAAACATTAATTAGAGATGAAGCCAAAAGTCCGGAGGAGCTGAAGGGATCCACACCTGAGGTGGAAGAAATGTTGAGTTGTACATTTTACAAATCTGGCCTAAATGGAAAAGAGGAAAGAAGAAGCTATTGCAAAGAGAAAAGCATAAGATGCCTTGTTTGTAGTTTACCGTGAGTCTTAGGGGACACAGCAAATAAAAGGCAGTAGGTCCTTTTCTTAAAGAGTGATACTACATCTTTTGGCCTACACTCAAAACCCTGTATGTAGCAAAAATACTAACACTGCACAACACCCTGAACACCAGAACCACAGTGAAACATGGTGGAGGCAACCCCAGACTCTGGGGATGCTTTTTTTTCCAGCAGAGGCAAGAAGGTTAGTCAGACTTGAAGACCGGTGAAGCTAAATAGGGGTAGCCTGGAAGAAAACCTACTGGGAGCTGCAGAAGTCGTGACACTATGTGATTCTACAAAGAATTGTCTAAAAAGACTGAATACCAAATTTTGAGCTCTTTGTAAAAAGGAAAAACATGTCTCAATGTATCAATTTGAAATACACCATCGTTTGTGGTTGCAGCACAAATCAAGCTGTGAAAAGGTTCATTTTGGTGGGAGCACTTTTGCAAGGCACTTTATTTGTTAATGTTAATACACTTACACCAACATAACGGCCCTTTTTGCTGTTACTTGGAGGACAGACCCCCATGCCTGCACCAGGTTCTTCCTTCATAGTCAACAAAGGAGCAGGTGAAGCAGATTCAAATGTGAGATGAGAGGCAGCACTCTGGCGGAGGGCCTGTGCTGCCAGACGTTGCTTTAAAATACTCTTAGGAGCTGCTTTGTGCACATATTTCAGCGGAGGCTTACACCTGGACTTAGGTCCAGGTCTGTGCCCAAGTCTGGGCCCAGGCTTAAGTAGAGGTTTGGGAGCAGGCTTAGGTTCACTCGGAGTAAGAGGCATATCTGTATGGCAAGTAGGTGCAGGTAGAACAGCCTCCACAGAAGAACGCTCTTCTTTAGCATCTGCAGTGATTTCGTCTTCTTTAACCATCCAGATTTTCTCCTCTAATCTTTCCTCCTCTTCTCTTCCCCTGTCCCTGCCTGACCCTTTCCCCACATCCTCAATCATTCGATGCAGCCGAGAGGATTTACGCAGGTGCAAGGGGAAGCGAGGACGACCAGAGCTGCGGAGTGCATACTTCTTCTCTGTCTCTACGGGTAGAGAAGAAGGCACCGTTATTGGGTTAGGGCCAGAGGGGACTGGATTGTAGTTTGAGGGCATGTCGAACTCCGCAGTCCGGGCTGCTGGGGCCTCCAGCGGATTGGTAGTTGCAGGATGATTGCCAATCGCCAAAGGCAAAGTCTGAGGTGAAGCTGTGTTCATGGCCTCTACTGTGAGAGTTTTAGAGAGTTCTGAGTCTATAGAATCATTGTGATTGCTGATTTCCATGATTCCACAGTTGTCCATGTGCGGGTTTGAGAAAGCTTCTGCATGCACTTCTGGGTCTACATGTGTTTGCATGTTTCTGAGCGTCTCTGAAAACGTGTCCGCCTCGGCTGTCATGCAGGTGTCAGAGTGCCTCTGCAGGTAGGTGCCGTGCCCCAGCCTTTCCTGCAGGTGAGCACCAGTTGCCAGGGTGGATGGGGAGGTGGGGCCAATGTTAGAGGTCACAAGTGCCAATCCATCAGGAAATGGATCTTGGAACGCGCCATGGAGTGTGAGCTCCCCTGTCCAGGACTCAGGTCTTTCCAGTTTCTCCAGTCTAACCACAAAACCCTTCTTCTCTGGCCGAGTCTCGCCACAACCTGCCGGAGCGCCAGTTTGGCCTGAATGCTGAGGATTCGATGAGCCACTCATCCAGTGGACAGTTCTGCAGGTAGTGACGCAGGATGTGGAGAGATGGTTTCAGCTGTCTCTGTATGAAACTTTCAACAACTTGTAGGGGCAGAAGATTTTTACACCTAAAGATGGAAATAAAAATAAAAAGCAGGACAGTTAAAATATGTCAACACCCTTGAGTTGAATTTCAGAAATTGGGAAAGACTTTCTCTCTTCTTACTGCTGCTAAACTTTTACAGACCAGACTGTCAACGAATTTGGCAACGTGCCAAAATCCTACTCTGTAATGCACCCTCTTTTATTAACTGTGCCACCCACACACCAGCATTGTAAAATTAGATTACATTTACCATTCATACCCCACTCAGTCGGTCGCTCTGACCAAACGGCCGTGGTGCTGATTTTTGATTCTGAGGCGAGCCTGACTCTGTCTGCCTGACTGGCTCTGTTCTGCAGGGGATCATTGGGTCATCAATACTGCAGTGGAGAGCTCACAGACTTTTCTCTCTCTTCTCCCTGGCTCTGTCTTCTGCCCATGGTTGCTAGAGTGAAAGAAAAAGAAGACAGAGACAGACAGAAGGAGAAAAGGGACAAAGTAGTTGGAGAAGGTGGAGGGGAAGGCACGTGGAGAAGGGAGGAGCACAAAGAGAAAGAGAATAAGAGATTAGTACATGATGTCACAGCGTGAATTGGGCCAGACTGGAATCAGTATTTGAGAGAGGGCTGCACCGTCTCGCATCAGACACAATTATGTTAGAGGATGACTTGCAGTGTAAATTGTTTAAGTTGACTTGTGGCTAAAATTTCTGATCTTATAGCAGATTTTGGGAACATATTTAAGTAATGGGTGCATGTTATGCTGATCATAGCGTCACGCCGCTGTATTATGTAAGCAACTGGGAACATTTTGCACATACGAATCTCACTGAACAATTGAAACAATGTACTGCAGCTAACGTAGGGAGAGCACATGTACATGTACAGATAGTGTCATGTTTTTTGCCAAAAACTCTGCAGATTCCTGTTGGGATGCAACAAGAACGAAAATGTGTAAACAACATCTGCCACCAGGGGGAAGCAGAGAGGTGGTGAAAGTCGAGGTATTGAGAGGATGTAGAGATGAAGGTGACACAAAGACAGGAGTGATGGAGGGATAGCAGAACCTCAGAGAGGAGGAGAAGTGCAGACCCAGGTTGGAAGAAACAGAAGAGTGAGACTTGGACCACATGCGCTGGCTGCCACGCATGCTCGTCAGGCACAAACACAGGAAGGCTTGCAACATTTGTGAGCAGATATGCATGCACGCTGCTGGCTCTTAACTCTGTAGCGCACACACTCCACATTCAACACAATTATGTCCATTGTCAGATCTCTCTGCCTTTCCCTTCCAACATATGGCTCTGATTATGGAGGGAGGGAGGGAGGACATTGAGCAGGAGGCAAAGAAAGTGAGAGAATGAAAGGGTGGGAATGTATGAAAAGGCGACAGGGCTGCAGAAGAGACGGGAAAGTGAAAGATGTGACTGAAACAGGAGGGAAAAAATCGTGACTGGACAGGCAGACGGGGAAATTAAGAGGGAAAAAGTTGTGGAGGAGCAGGAGGAAGAGGATGAGGCAGTCGAGGAAGAGGAGAGGGGGAGTTTTGCCGGAGCTGAGTGCTGGGCTGCACGCATGAAGCGAAACAACCTCTGCTGCTCTGAGGAATGACACAACTGGGACAGACAAACATGGAGATGAACACACACACGCATGCACACACTGCTCGTACTTCTTTAACCCCATCACCCACTCCCTTCCCTTTCCTTCCCTTCCCGCTGCCACCTCCCTGACTTTCTCTGCCGTTCTCACTTTCTCTGCGGTCTAATTAACGGCGCTCATTAATCGTGGCTTCATCTGACCAGTTTGTGAGGGAAGGAGAGGAGCACATGCTTTAATTAAGCGCCGCATCACATGTGCTCACACATACACGCTGTCACTCCCCGACACATACCAACACACACATGCAAATATGCCCCTGCAGCTTCGTCCTCCCACACATCGATTTACACATAAAGACAGACACAACACGCACACACGCATGTGCTCCCCGCACGCAAAAACAAAGACACACATGCAAATGCCCCTCTTCTGTACTCTGCAGGGGGCATTTTGACAGGGTTTAGATGCGAGCCAATCAATTCTGCTATGATTCATTGTTTAGGCAAAGCACTCCTGGCATCCTTCAGCCGCCATTCCAATATAATCATACGTAGCGAATGTGTTTTGGTGCATTTTCCCGTGGATGGCTCTGGGGCTTTGGAGCACACAGCGGTGTAGTATTGTCTCGGTGAAAACAGACGATGGTATGCGCTGCTCCCACATCATGATCTGTTGAATCTGCCGCACAAAGACGAGCTCTTGTACGAGAAGTGTTTGAACACTTTTGATCTGGTGCAGTTTTTCTTTTTTCCTCCACTTTCTTCAAAAAAGTTTTTGGTGTTATTGTGCAAATGCGGGGAAGCCAGCGACAACAACACAACAAGCCACAGAATGCCTGTGCGTTAGTGTGTTTGTGCAGAGACAAGAGGCTGCCAGTTTCGAGTTTGGGCAATTGCCCTGTTACGCAGTCTGGGAGGCGCAATGACTCTGTAGATGGTAGTTGTACAGCATATCTATTCTCTCCTCATCTATCTCACTGCCACAAAGGCTTGCAGACTCACAGGCCTGCCAGCAGAAACCCTCAATGAGGAACTAGACCCAGTGCGTGTGTGTGAGAGCTTGTGCACGTGTACGTGCAACTGATTGTGTGTGTGAACAGGAGTGTGCACATGTGAGAGTGTGTTTTTCTGGGTGTGTTTGTAAAAGCACTCACTGAGCTCTAACGGGTGTGCAGTTGTTGCTAAGAGACAGGCAGCAGCACCGAAACAGCATGGGGGGGTGTGCAGGGGGGTTGTGTGGGGGGGCACAGAAGAGAGAGGAAAAAGAGAGGTGGTGAGGAGGAGGGGGTGGGGGGAGGGAAAGAGTGAGAGAGAGGGGGGCTCCAACAAGAGGTTTAGACAGATAAGGAGAAGGAGAGGGATGAAGGAGAGAAAGGGAAGATCGAGATGGAGAAAGTGTGCGTGAGGGCCAGGAGAGAGAGGGAAAGAGGTGCTGATGGGGTAGGGAGGGGGAAGTGGGTCAAGGGGGTCCACAGAGACCGAGTGACACGGCGTGGAAACCCAGCCAGCATCGCGGCCCCGCTCCCTCCACATCACCTCAACCCTGATGCAACCTCAACCTGCAACCCAGACAGCCTCAGCCTCTCGCAACAACAACGGCAAACATCAGCAAGCGGGCGAGGAAGAAACGGAACAAGTTGGCGGCTATTTGAGTTTGTCTGTGAGAGAGGTCTGCAAAGGAAGACAGAGGAGGAGAAGAACTTAGTGATGTGTTGCATGATGAACAAGCCACGTCAGAGCTTAATCAAATACTTGAAAAATAAAGTTTAGCTCTATGCAGCGGCGGTTCCTACATGAACGCAGGTGCTTTCTCTCCTCTCCATTCTGAAGACTTCCAAAACACTATGAGCTAAAACATACTGATTAATCACTAAAATCATCAACAACTTTATTAATAGATATACACCACTAGGTATCTACCTATCTGGACTAACATAATGACCAGCATCTAGATCCTGACAGGCCTGCAGTCCCGATGCACAGTGAATCCTTACACCTTTCTGTCACAGCCACCAGTAATGTCTTTAGAAATTTATGCTGCAGTATCTGGTCTGATGAAAGCTATCACGTTGCTAACCTTCACTTCACACGTGTTTTAGCCTTGGTTCCCCATGACCCTGCCGCAGGTTCACCATTGTTCCTTCCTTGGATCACTTTTGAAAGGTGCTGACCACTGCAGGCCAGAAACTTCAGACGAGCTGCAGATTTGGAGATGATCAGTCTCAGGCATCCAGCCATTATGATATGACCCTTCTCAAATCTTTACACTTCCAATTTTTTTCTTACTCTAATGCATTGAGCTCTGAGGACTCAATTAGGGATGCACAATGTATCGGCACTAACTGGAGCAGAGAAGCAGGGGTGAAGTCAGAAGTGTTTTTTTCCAAGGTAATGCGATGTACGTATATATATGTACATATGTACGCATATCTGTAAATATCAATTAACAGCAATAACAGCAATATGAATATGGGATATAAATATCAGCCCAAATCTTCATATTGGTACATCCCTAGACTCAATGTCCACTTGCGGACATTGAGTCTTACTAATAAGTGCGACGGCAAACTAATGAGTGCTACACATCTCACTTCCGGACGTAATGTTCTGCCTTGCTGGTATATAAAGTTTCTCATATCACAAAGAGGGATCCGGAATCGTCATAGACTAATTAAGACCAGATTTGATCACTTGTCACTTTATTCTCTTGTCTAAATCTGAGTTTGTCCTAATGCCAAAGTGCATAGAATGTACAGCTTTTTGTATTTTCACAAAAAGAATAAAGGTTTGATAAGTCTCTAACTGTTTTTTTTTAAGTATGTTTGGCACTAGTGCCCTTTATTTGATAGTGAATTGACAGAAAGTGAGTGGTGAGAAACAGGGGAAGACATGCAGCAAACATCAACAGGCCAGGGCCCGAACCCGCAACAGCCGCGGAGAGAACTAAACCCTCCGTACATGGGTCATGCGCCCGACCCCCCCACACCGCTGACTGGTTTTTAAATAGTCAACATTCTCATTTACGATAAATCTAGTCAAATTAAATTAATTAGTGGTGAAAAAGTTAAATAATCTTTTAATTGAGTGAACAGTAATAAAAACATACCGACTTCAGTGAATTCTCATACAATGGTTAACACAAGAGGGTGCACACATCCTCATAGACTGCACATGAAAAAAAGCAATAGAAAACATAGACTGGGCAACTCCAACACAACAAAATTATGACAACATTACTTCCAATCAGAACACAATCTCTGATTGTGTTAGAATAGAATAGAATAGAATAGAATAGAATAGAATAGAATAGAATAGAACAGAACAGAACAGGAAATGGGCATGTCCCCTACCTCTGGCGTCTCAATAAAAGGAATGATTAAACAGTATGAAAAAGAATTGTAACTCTTGAAAACTAGGACTGTTTACACTGATAGAGAACCTTTACCATAACTAGTTTAAATATTTTTTTGTTGTTGTTATTGATAAGAAAAACAACATGATGACATGTGTGGCACCAATCCCTGCAAAGGTTGTGGATTTACTAAGTTGTTTGAGAAATTTACGTCCTGATTAAAGTTGGAAAAGCTAGCAGGGACTGTTGGAGCAGGAGTGAACCTACCATTATTTTGCACATTTAGTTTCGAGGGACTGCAGCTCAGCATTCACACACACATGCACATCAGAATCCCACCAACACACTAAAACAAGAACCCCCTCCCACCCGCCCCCTCCACCCACACTCTCCTTCACCGTGACCTCTCTTCTCCTTCTCACATCCCAGCCACCCTCGACGAAGAAATCCACCACCACCTCCCCAGCTGCAGGAAATTCCTAATGATCTCCATCACCAGTGTGTGCGTGCTGCATCTCCTGCCAAGAGCAGGCACGAGCACGCACAACAAACACGCACACCAGGCGCACAACTCAACAGAGACCAACACATAAAACATATGTGCAGACAAACATTAAAGAAAAAAAAAAAAAAGCAGACAGACGTTCAGACGCACATCTAAACAGACTTCACAAGGATCAGATACAGCGGCAGCTCAGCAAAAGATGCACGCAGGGGATTGGAGAAGAAGCGGAAAGCACGGGAAATCAAGACCCTCTTCACCGCAACGACCACCAAAAAAAAAACCCACATGTGACTGCTTCGCTCCGATTTGTTTCACAGGAACATGCATGCTGAGGTTATTTTAAGACAAGGACCATAGTACCCCCTTCCTTTCTCAGACCCCCTCTGCTCGTCTCCCTCAAGTCCAGCATCCCCTCTCCTCCCGCCCCCACTTTCTTTCCCACAAGCCCCTCTCCCCAAACACTCCTTCTTGATCTCCAACTTAGCCTGACACTCTCCCCTGCTCTTCCTCACTCTCCTGCAGGCAGTTTTCTGGCACTGCTTATGGCCATCCTTTGAATCAGGTCATGTGACCAACAACAACACCAGTGGGGAACAGAGGCATGCATATGTGGATGCGGGAAAGTAAAAACAATACAGATGTAAGAAAAAGAAAGACATCTACCTAGCCGAGACCGAGTCCAAGAACTCCAGTTAAATAAAGACATAAGTGATGAATGGGGGTTTCCTGATACCTCCGAGATGTTTTTACTGGCCGTCCCCTTACGAAAATATGTCTGTGTATCCTCCAGGTTATACATTTATTTCATCCAAGCCTAATTATATAACATTGTTAATTTTAAAGTAAAGCTGGAAAGGAAATAAGCTCTCAATATCTCTAAGAAAGTGTAGGAAGCTTAAACTAGACTTTGCACAGTCAAGATGTTCAACTAACTAGCAGGAATTTAATAGATAAAACTACTCAAGGTTCTTTCCAGTCAAAGGCATGAAACAACTGCTATAAAATGTTTTAATTTTAGGTGTACAAACTTTTAGACTGCTTAAAATATCATTGATTAAAAATGACATATTGTCTTTGTCAAATGAAACAACTAACACCTATCCTTCAGGTAGCCAGACACATTTGGGACAAATGTTATACTCAATTAAAACCAGAATTTGATACTTCCTAGTATTGAGGCAGAAATCTGTCGCCCTGTTTTCCTTAATTAAATTAACAGTTGGATTAAAACAAAACGTACACAGGTAAGTTTGTAAGTTTTACAGTTCTTCAGGAGAACCTCCTGCGCATGTGTTTTCAGCAGAATGCAGCTATCTTAGAAATGAACAACAAATAATGAACTCTTCCTCATCAATGTTAAAAAGTACAGAAAACTTTCATTACAATAATCCTTTTCTGAAATGGCTGTAGAAGTTTAAAACTACAACTTCTTGCTAAAGCTAGCTGCTTTGCAATGCTAGCAGCTAGCTTACATTAGCTTGTGTTTAACCGAGTACAACAGCAGATAATTTAGTTAGATGTGGGTTTTTTTTTTCTTTTTCTTTCTGCCCTCATCTAATACAGAGCAAGAACAAAAAGCTAGTTAGAATTACAGTTCATGAAAAAATTATAATTTTTGCCGTTTGTGGTGTAAATCTGCTATTAGGTTAATCTGTAATGTCCTTCAGCCACTGTACATGCTAATGACTGGTAGTGAGTAAAAAGGCTATTACAACAGTCATTAAAATCAAAACCATCAACATCATTTGAGCAGATTAACATAAATTCATTCAATATAAATCAGGGTTAAAATCAGAAGTGGGTTACGTTAAAATTGTGCTATAAAATTTATGTTAAAAGGATGAAAACAAGAGCTGTTAAGATTAGTTACTGTCCAGTTTCTAGTATGAAGGAACGCCAAGGTTTTGAAAAGTAATGATTTTAGAGCAGCTTAAATTTTCCCTCATACCAAATACAGAGTTCATATTTATTTTGATAATGCTGGAGAAAATTTCAGAGTGACCGAATTTTCTCTGACTCTATGCACTGTTGCCAACTCCTTAGTAAGAAAATTAATTTCAAGTCTTTAATGACATCATCACTAATTTGCATTATTAGTCACTTGCATGTAATTGTAATTGGAGCTGCAGAAGAAATACAGAAGAAACAACCTTGTGAAAGCTACAATACAAAAAGGCTCCCTATATATGTTTAGAACATATACTATAGTTTATAGATTATTTTTCTATAATACAGTTTTGCTAAGGAAACTCCATTAAGCTACAGTTATCTTACAACTTTTACAACAACCTACGTTAACCTGACTGGTCTACAAAGATACAAAAAAAATGCAGCGAATCATTTCAATGCAACGATTTTATCACATGCTTTGGGACCAACAACACCCATCACATGTTCAGAAGAGTAAGAAAGACATTTCATTACACAAAAACAGCAAAAGACAAAAAGCACTAGATTTGTTGCTAATTATTTTTTTTTAGAAAAGCATGAAAAGTCAATAAACATAAAAACAAAGTCACTAAGGTGGAAACTGCAGCTTTATGGGGCACAGTCACTCTGTGTTAACACTCTCCCCCCACCCTCACCTGTTTCTGCAAACTGCAAAATTACAAGAAAGACTAAGTCAGCTAAGGTAATGCTTTTTTGTTTTGTTTTTTTAAAGTAAAGTTAGCAAGTCAACTCTGGTGTAAAGCAGTTGATTATAGGCTGGCATTAACCTTCTAACATTAGCTTTTAAACATTTAGTGTAAGACACTGCTAAATTCAGATGGCAAACATTTATTTTTACTCTGTTAAAATAAACAAGCATTGTAAATTAATGCACTGTTTAAGCTAACACATTGAATTTTATTTCGCTACTTGCGACAAAGACTAATTGAACCCATGATTTCTGATTAGAATAAATGTTGCTTCATTTGAGTTAAAAGTTGCATTGTTTTTGTGCAAATCCGGTGATGAGTGTTGAAGATGCAACTTTAGCTGATACCATTACTGGTTGCAGCTAATGAAACGTTTTGTTCTTCTTATTGATTTTCCTGATATTACTCAGTCCCTTGAAGTAAGCATGAATCAGAAGCAGATCTTAATCTTCTTTTATTTATACACAAACGTTGCTTGGAAATCAAGTTGGCTTGATCCTCTGACTCTTTCATTGTTCAGAAAGAGCAGATGAAAGTTGTGCTTCATGTATCACAAAATGTACTATGATGTAAAGTCCCAAATGTGTTCACATATAGTCCTAATTCACAATTTCAACCCCTCACACATAAACACACATCAACGTCACACACACAAAGGACACACAAGCCAGATGCTTGGACCCCTACAAACGCTCAGACCTTGAGGCCAGCGTGTTGGGCAGGGGCCCCCATGCTGCGGCCCTGACTTCCCCAACTCCTCCTCCTCCTTCCTCCATACTCCTGCTCCACAGTTGCTGTGGGAAACGCTGCAGCAGCGCCCGTTGCCAAGGAGAAGGCTGCTGGCTGTTTGAACAACAATGGCCGCCTTGTGAACATTCCAAGTGTAGGTACTGACAGCTCGTCAGCCGCAACCCCAGCAGACACACCTCAGGAGAAGGCACGCGCGCTCGCCGTCCACCCCTGCCATACCTCTCAGGGCTCTTGGCCCCGAGCCCGAGTGAGGCAATGTAACGCTTTCAGACACAAAAAAAAACACACACATCTGTGCAACACTCTGAGAAATTATGACTTCTACTGTCCCTCTGTGTGCCTCTGTATCTCTTTACCATCTCCTTTTCTCTCTCTCTCTCTCTCTCTCTCACGCAGAAACACTCACACGTTGTGCAGTGCATTCATCCATTCCCCCCACCCCCCTCTCCCCGACTACTCTCTGTCTTTCCCTCTTATCTCTTCCTCTTTCCTCACCCCCATCCCACACCTCCCACCCCCCTTTCTTCCACAACCTCCTGCTTTCACTCGCTTTCCATCTCAGGAAGTGTGTGTTCTCACTCTCACGCACACCCCTACACACACATGCAATCTCTGTCTCTCCTGGAAGGTAGCGAATCCCTACAGTCCCTCGGGGGCATACACTTCCTCGGAGAAGGAGGGAAAAGAGAAAGAGAACTTGAAACAAGAGAGGAAGAGGAGGGAGAGGGTGAGAACTGTATTCGAGGTGGGGATTTATAGACAGACCCCTTAGTGCGCTGATTATCGACTCATATTGATGGGACAG
The DNA here is from genome assembly GCA_903066815.1 of Brachyrhaphis roseni. Taxonomy (NCBI): domain Eukaryota; kingdom Metazoa; phylum Chordata; class Actinopteri; order Cyprinodontiformes; family Poeciliidae; genus Brachyrhaphis; species Brachyrhaphis roseni. Next base: position 54,056 of record CAEFZY010053592.1, on the reverse strand, counting down.
TACTGATGGTGGAAATCAAGTTGGCTTCTAATGTGTGTGTGTGTCTGTGAGGTCTCTGCTGATCCTCTGACTCATTGTTTTTTAAAAACATACCCAGACTCATGAATACGAGCAGAGTAGAACCCAAAAACACTCCGCAAAATCAGACAGACTGTAAATTCTGATGATCTACAAATAGGTGTGCGTGCGTCTGTGTGTGTGTGAGTGCTGAACGCCAGACGCCGGGAAGCATGCGTGCGTGTTTTCCCCATCTCTCGCTCCTCTTTAATAATTGAGCTGATTCTGTCCAGCTTGTTAGGGAGGTACACAGCCGTTTCACACTCCGTCTTTCTCCCGTCTTCCTCGTCCTCTCGCGCGCCGTCTCCTCTTTCAACTTGTCCCTCCACTCGCTCGTCATTTATCACCCTTTCTCCTCCCTGACCTCTCTCTGTTCCCTCCCTCCTTTCCCTCCATACCAGTTCTCTCTCTCTCCTCCTCTCTTTCCTTGGTAAATCCCTCCTGTTCTCTGACCTCTCCCTCGCCTCTTGCAGCCTTGCCGCCCTCCATCCACTTCCATCCATCCATCCCGGCTGCCCTCTATCATCCCTCTCCCGCTGCCTCCCTCCATCCCTCCAGAGGTGAGAGGTCGCAGCTTCCTCTCTGCTGTCAGACTCAAACCGGCTGCAACCAGCTTCGCCTGCTGGGGGGTGGGTGGTAGAGGAGGTGAAGGAGTCGAGGAGAATGAGGAACGTAGGTAAGAAAAAGAAAGGAAGTAGGATGGGAAGGGGCTGACAAAGAGGACGGATAGACGGGGGCAGAGAGGTTAAAAGAGTGAAGGAGGCGAGGGAGAAGAGAGGGGGAGACGTCTTGGTTTTGAGTCATTGCCTTTGGCGGTGAGGAGCCGTTTTATGAATGTATCGTGTGGGAGGTGACAGAATGGAGCATACAAACACTGCTTACACTAACACTAAATGGTTGCTGTGAATGTGTGTGTGTTTGCGTGCACTGGGGTGTGTATGCGTGCGTATGCGTGTGTGTGAGTGGGAGATGAACCACATTTACCTGCCTTCGGCGAAAGCCATTTCACTCCAGGTGACGTTTAGATTAACGGGAGCAAGAAAGACAGGTCTCTGAATCCTCAAGGGCAAATTAATGACTTATTGTTTTAGCCACTAGTGGGAATACGGAAAGCTGTCAAATATCCCAAATATATCCTGTTACAAAACACTAACAGAAGAGTTTTTTTACAGAAACAACGTTGGTGAGTGTAAACGCCGCTGTATTCTTAGAGTCGTCCGCTGACAGCTCTATTCATAGGTGGAAGAAAAACACAAATCAAAATTCTGCTAAAAGGGAAATTTTGTTTTCCTGAAACATGGAATGCCGTGTGAAAAATCAGACGTATACCAACTCTAAAAACGTACAGGTTTAAAACCATAAGCCACACCTCCTCTACAGCTTCAAATCCTTCTGACGCAGGTGTTGCCCGGTCTGGTTTGGGTGTCCGACCTCTCCGGGGTGAAATCACTGCTGAGGATCTTGCAGAAGAGTTGTGGCCAGATCATTCGGGACACTCATAGCCAAGAGTAAAATCCTTAACGGATCGGTGTGTAAATTAATGACAAACTTTTTGAGACTTCTGCTTACTGCCATTCAACATGGAATAGGTCTCAACATCTTGATGTTATTGATTTGTTGCTTTAAAAGGTGGCTCTCTTGTTCACCAGATAATATTGAGCATAAAATGGCTAATGGCATATATAAAAGTTTCTGCCACACTGTCCCTGTGGTTTAACATCAGTTCCCCTCCCTCACCTGTTGCTGGTCACTGGTGTGAAAGCTAAAGGAGTGCCACCCATCAGTCTCATTAGGGCAGCGCTGTTTTAAGACTACAGCTGGGAATCTATGAGCTGCATGTCTGTTAAGCAGCTGATTAGAGAAGCTACAGAAGCTGATTAATTCAGTGGCTAATATCGGCTTGTTATACTGTTACTCCAAAACAGCAAAGGACCAGGATGAGACTCTGACTGTATGATTATAACCACTTTTAGAGAAAAACATCAGAATGTCAAACAAAATTTGTATAAATGCGACAATTACTCCTACTGCTGTTAAAATATTGTTTATTACATAGTACAACTATTCATTTATCTTATTTGGTTACTTTGACTTAAACTCCAACACAGAAGCTGCAACATTTTGCAGTAATCTTCAAGCACATGTTGCATAAGCCCGTTTGGTCGTTCTGCTCTGCATAGACAAGTTAGTATGTTAAATTTGGCTTGTTTATCAGTTAAGATATGTGCTAAGTAGCCAGATCTACAGTGTGGATAACAGTAGATTTCACAGAACGTTTCCTTAGTAAGAGGGGATTTGTAGTTCGTTCCCTTGCAATAAGTGTAAGCTTGTTTTTCCTGTCCATTCTCTATACATGTTAGTCCATGAGGGGTCAAGGGGGCTGGTGCCTATCCAGCGGTCATTAGGCGAGAGGCGGGGCCACATTCTGGACAGGTCGCAAGGGTAACACAGACACACACAGGAGACAAAAAATAGCATGCACACACACTCACATTTAAGAGTAGTTTGTGACTAGAAAAAAAAATCCAAGCAGATAAATTTTTTAAAGCAATTAAAAGAATGAGAACACACTTGTTTCAGCAATGGCCCGACACAAAGTCGTGCAAAGTAGCAACAGGTGAGGGTGGGGGCGGTGCAAACGGACAAAGAACACTCTGGTCACATCGACACTTTCTGTGGTCTCTGATTAAGATGACTGAAAACCGCAGGAACGATCTGACAAACCACGTCTCTGAGATGTTAAAAAGCCGACTTTATAAAGAGTAGCTCAACAAAATAAGATATATTACAGTACACAATGCGAAAGTCTACTCAAAAACTAGGGACTGGCTTTTATTGTATCAGTTATTGTTATCGTAAAAAGTTTCTAATAATGATAAGAATTTTATTTATTACTCATAAGATGAATTTCAATTAATGATGTTTGAAAACTCCCAGAACTGACAGTAATGTTAACTATATGTTAACATAGTAAGCTGTTGGTTCCATGAGATCATCGATAAAAATCAATAAATTCATTATTATGATTTTTTTAAAGCCACTCTGTGCAGTTTAGTGATAAGAATCACACATCATGTAACTGATGTCCTGAATAAGGTGTTTTCAAAATGACTATGTTCTATTAAGATCAGTGTTTCTTTGTGGGACTTTGAGGACTTAGTTTGACGTTTGCAAAAACAAATACGCCCCTCACACGCACGCACGCAAACACACAAAAAGCTCAAAGCACTTCAATGCAAACCAAAAGCCAAATTCTGAAGAAAAAAAAAGGAAATGGTGTTTTTGAAAATTTACTTCAAACAATTGGATTCAATGAATTACTTGGAAGCTGATGACTGGTGGAGATGAGCACCGGCCACAAGGATCAGTGATGCTTATTGATGCTTTACCAGTGAGGCCGAGATGCACAATCTCCCCATCCAGAGGTGATGCATTAATAAAACGTAATGCGACCACTCAACAGGTTGACGTAGCTCCAAACTTTCTCTAAATTCACTGCAGGAATTCAGGGGAATCGCCATTCATGCCGTACCAATCAGTGAGTGTTTCCACATGACTATCCATTCAGGATACATGCATACATGTGTCCATTCTTCCTTCTCCATCTCCAAATATCTGTATAAAGAGGGCGCCTGGCTACGGCAACCTTACACACTGATAGGCAGAGAAAAAGAAGACAGGTGATTGGTTGAGCTGTCGGCTGTCATATCGGCAGGGTGTATCTTTGTGACACCGTTAGACGCGCACACACGCATAGCTCCACACACACACACACACTGATTTCCCTGTGCTGTCAACCTACACACCTACGAACTGCAGCAAAGTGCAAACAAAGGCTACTTCCCTGCACACGCGCACACAGAGGTAGATTTGAGACGAGATGTGGTGTGTTAGGTGCGCTGACCCTGCCGATGAGGACAGGAGGAACATCAACGGAGCTACAAGGCCGTTGCTATGACAACTAGCCCCGCTGCACAGGTAGGAAGCACAATAGGTCTAAGCTGTTCACATTCACTCTGTTTGTCACACACACACACACACCCACACACCCCCGCACACATAGAAGGTAACACACTCAAGACAAGTCTGACAGACAGCAGCTGAATGCCAAGGTAAGGCCATTTCCCTTTCATACCAACATTCACTGTGGGGAAATTATTCATTAACTGCTAATATAAGAGAACTAAGTCTTTACCCAGTGACTCAGATCGTGAGACTGCTGGTGTGTGTGAGTGTGTGTGTGAGAGAGAGAGAGAGACAGACACACTCTGAGCATCACTCTGCATACTAACAGCACCTGCACCAGGGCAGCCTGTGCATGTCTCTGAGGGGCCCTTAAATAACCAACTGTCACTGCTCAGACACTGGTGATGACTTCTTAGTTTTCCTGCACTCTTTCTCCTCCCTTTTGCTAAAAACCACAGGTAAGAGCTCAAAATCATGACTCTCCAAACTCACTGGCTGGATCACCACTGCAGGATGAGCTGCTGCTGTTGCTGCTGTGTCCTGTCCAACTAAGTGGGGTGGCAAAGAAACTGGCGGTCTCCTCGCCCCCGCCTCTCAGCCTTTATATGTAAAGCAAACATCTGGGTTTAAACATCCGGTGCGTGGCAGTCATGTGTGTCTGAAAAGTCCGGTCAAACTTAGGTAGAAATCCACGGAGCCGGTCACGCAATTTATGACACGAAATCTGTCTTTGTTGCAGCTTGCAGTGTGTACATGCTGCCATAATGAGGCTAATAGGCGAGATTATTATAAATACAAAGGGACAAAAAAAACAACAACAAAAAAAAAAAGGTGGGGTTATGTAGGGTTCACTGCGCGCACATTCGCTGTGTGTATTTGAACATCATTATCGCCACATGCATGCATGCCTACAGTTGAGCCCAGATCAGCTGTAGGCATGCAGAGCGGCAGCAGGTAACGGCACCGACGTGGTTAAATAAAAGAAAAGAGAAAAAAAAAAAAAAAACTCAACGTGAAGCGCTGCCAGATGTGCGCGGCACAGCTGGATGAGTGGACGGTAAGCGTTTTCTCGTGCATCTGCATAAAACACTCACCCCCTGGTGTAAAGCAGAGCGCGGTGGAGCTTGTTTTGAGGGGGGTGTCAACGCGGGCTGCCAGGCTGCCAGGCTGGCGCAGGGCTCAGTCCCTCTTCTCGCCCGGTTCACCGGAGCCGTCAGCAGCCGTCACCGAGCGGCGTGTCCCCCGCTTCATCTAGAGTTCCTCCGCTGCGCCCCGGCTGGACCACCGCCGTCCTCCCACTTAAAACCTTTTAAAAGCCGCTCCTCCTCTGGCTCAATATCAGCGTCTGCACCCGCTAAATATGGGAAAGCGAAAAAGACAAAAAGGGGAGAAAATGAAGAAATAAGGAGCAAAGAGGTTCTGTTAGAATCTTGTTCCGAGCAAAGGTACTGACAAAGCCCCGTTAAAAGCCTGCGCTCCGGTTTCGGGGACGGACGCGGGACTCCCCCGGTATGCGGGAGCGCGAAAATCGACCGTGCGCCCGTGCGCCTCTGCCTCTGCAATTCCTGCTCTCTGTCTCCGGTGCGCCCCAGTCTCCGTGTGTGCCTCTCCAACGTGCCTGGTTGTCCAAAACACGTGGGCACCCGTAGCTGGCTTTACTCTAACCCTCCGGAGTTGTAGGAAATGTAGTTTTTCAGCTGGAAGGAACCAATCTCAGAAGAGAAACGAAACCGAAAAAAGTACACAAGATAAATTAACATAATGTTTTGGGGGTTTTTTTAACTTAAAAAAAAAAATCAAGAATAATTTTTGTCTTCCTTAATGGTCTTTGAAGCTGAAATGAGGATCTCACTAGGAGCTAAAAACCAACAAAATGTAATGTAGAAATCAACTTAAATACCTCAGTGATGGCCAGAGTATAGATATGTCTTCAAACTTCAATGTAACAATTGGAATCTCAAGTGACAAACTTAAAGGTTTTTGAAAAATTATAACAAAAAAAATGTGACATTTACTCTCATATCATTAAATCCAGTGGAACAACCAAAAGAAGAAACCCATCTAAAGTATAAATCTAAGGATAAAACACTAAAGATATTTATTATATAATAAATCTGAAAGACAGGACAGCTAGTTGTGTATTCCACAAACCTGGACAAAAAGAAGGATATTATGGAAATAAAGTCATACTTGTATCGGATCATAATTAAATATAATCCTTAAAATCTAGATTTTTTTTGAAAAATGTCAGTTTGACAGCTGAATTTTGTTTTCTTTTTATTAATTCAATTTAACTTTATAATCTTGTACCTACAAATGAAATTCTCATGAAATAATCAGGTTCCCAAAGTTTACTCGTTAAAAGTGCACAACCTTCAAAAGCAGTAGCTGGTTCTTTTAAGTTAAGGTACATTTTAACTTTGATTTACCAAAAGAACACATAACAACAGCGTTAGGTCATTAAAATAAATCCCCAAGCACAAATAAATGAGAAAAAAAGAATCACCTGGAAAAGATATCTGATCTTTATTACAATAAAATGACAGAGGAGTTGCAACATGAAGGTTACATTCGTGGAAAAAATAACCATTAAAAAACATTTAAAACACTATTCCTTCACATTCCGCTGCCAGAGATCTTTCCTCTTTATTTTTATTTTTTTGCCATTTTCAACCCTCCAGCCTTAAATGGATGACAACTGTATACATAAATGTTTACTAGATATAGAAATATTTGTGATGCACAGATATATTTCAGTTAAATTAGAACAATGAATGAGACAATTCATACATAAAGCGCATTTCTTATTCCTTCCACTTTGAGCGCAGTCTGTTCAAAGAAACAGATATAGCTCTAATATCAGACCTTTTCTTTTTAATCAAATATCATATAACTATAATGAAATCAGGTCTCTGCTCAGTTATTGCTGAAGACTGAATCTTTTTTAAATATCAGAGTGAATCTGTTAATAATCAGGTCAGATAAAGAACTGCGAGGTTCACTGACAGCTGTCGGAGCTTCCTTGAGATGTGCAACTTGTTGCAGGCGAGACTCTTTTTGCATCAGCACATTTTTCACACAGAAATCAGTCAATCTGATGGCATTCTCCTCGCAAAACTAAAAAAAAAAAAAAAATGAAGAAGAAGAAAAAAGAAATCAAAGGACCTGAAGAAATATGGCAGCTGAACAGATCATGCACCCACTGGACTCCCTCAACCCACCCCTCAACACAAGCATCTACATTTTCTTTCAGTTGCTTGTTGTCATGGTTACAGAGTAAAGCAACATTACTGCAAGGCCGGTTCAGGAGAGCTCCAACTCCTCAGCATGGATAACTGATCTGCTCTGAGCAGGATGCAGTGCCGATCAGCAACCAAAAACAAAGGAAATGTCAAAAGTCGTTGATATGTTTCTTCAAACGAGTTAAGTGTGGATCAAAAACACTGAGGGCACAAATAAATGCTCAACTTCAACATGCCCGTCATTGTATTTCTGTACGGTGGGTTAAAAGCTCCGCATCTGTCTGACACGATTCCGGTCACAGGTTTTCTCCGGGCTGGTACTGCGGCTCTGTGGCGGTGAAGTAATCCTCCAGGAAGGACTGCAGGTACTCAAAGGTGGGTCTCTCGTCGGCCTCCCGCCTCCAGCACTGCAGCATCAGTTCGTGGAGCGAGGTCGGGCAGCCGTGGGCGCCTGGCATCCGGTAGCCCCTCTCCACCTGCTCCAGCACCTCGCGGTTGTTCATGCCTAAAGGGGAAAGAGGAAGAAGGGTTCAATTGAATTATGTGCAAAAAAATAAATAAATAAAACACAACAAACATCAAATATATTATGCACATTTGAATAAGAAATTAAATAACAAAAAATGTAATGGAACACTTTAAAATATATTAATGATAAAAAATAAATAAAAATCCTGCCTTTTCAAAAGTGATTCTATCTTTTGAACTTTAGGCAATTTGTCTAGAATATACAGTATATTTTATTTGTATTTCTTGTGATGCACCAAAATAAAGCACCCCTTATTGTGAGGTGGAAGGAAAATAATTAATGGTTTTTAAATTGTCTTTCTTTTAAAAGGTTTTATTGGCTCTGGTGGCCTCTATTTGATAGTGAATTGACAGGAAAGTGGGTAATGAGAGAAGGGGAAGACATGTGGCAAAGGTCACCAGGCCGGGAATCGAACCTGCGACGGCCGCATCGGGGACTAAGGCCTCCATATGTGGGTTGTGCTTAACTCCTGCGCCACCACAGCAACCCTAAATTGTCTTTCTAACAAGAACGAAGGCTACAGCGGTTTGTTAGAGAACATTAGAGAACAAACCGCATCATAAAGTACAGAGAACATAGAAGATAGGTCCAGGAGAAAGCTGTCAAGAACCTTTTTGATGTTGCTAGAAAAAAAGGCAAGCAAATTTGAGCAGCTCTTTTTTATATATATATTTTTCTCTGTCATTTATTTTTGGTCAAAGTTAAGAGCAACTGTGAAGGGACCCGGGAACCACATGCAGCGATAGAGCTGCATGTTGGAGAGCCCTGACCTAAACTGACAGACTGGGGAAAAAAAGAGCATTAATCAGAGAAGGAACCAAGTAGCCTGTGGTAACTCTGTAGGAGCAGCAGGGAACCACAGCTCAGGTGGGAGGATCTATCATAAAGACGACTATAAATCATTACAATCCACAAATATCTCATTATGAAAGTGTGGGCTGAAGAAAGCTGCTTTTGCAAGGAGGTCATTAAAAGTTCTGATTAAAGTTTGGCATACGCCAGGTAGCAGAGGACACAGCAAATGTGCAAGGCGCTCTGGTAATACTGGGGTGTTTTAGGTGGTCAGGTTATGTGTAGAAATAGTGCAGCAATTTCAGTGCAACCAAACATCATCACAACTCCAAAACCTCCGAAAGGTTTTGCTTCAGTCTTGGAATTATTATCCTGGTGAACAAATGTCTCTGCTAAAAAAAAAAAAACAAACTTTCTTTATATCACCTGAGGAACAGCAGCAGCATTAATGTGCACACATGCAGAGTGCAAAGAGAGTGTTTTTAACATTATATCAAGAATCTCCAGTGTGCTCATTAGACTGAAAAAATTAAATAAAATGAAGGGAAGATGCACAACATAAGATCCTTTAACAGGATGAAAAAAATAATAAATAAAAACTTGCAGAAGAAGAGGGAGATAAAACACAATGAACATGTCTTCACTAAGACAACTGGGAAATTATTCAACCCTGTTCCATCTTCTCACACAATTCTTCGTCATATTTTATCAGATCACCAAGTTGAGGTGTAAGGTATCAATAACATTTTGCTCGTGAAGGAATTGCATGAATTATCTCACTTATTAAAACATGTAAACTCGGGAAGCCTCGGGATCTGCATGCTAATTGGCACAGGAGGGTGGTAGATGCTCAAGAAATGGTTACCCCTCCTTTTACCGTACGTTCTCATCTACAAGTGAGGAAGTGCTTAGGCTACGAAGTCTCCAGCAGAGCGGCTCAGTAGCAAGGTTTGTTAGAGTGAAAACCCACCATGTCTCAATAATCAGCTGTCTCACATGCAAAAACTAAACAGCTTCACTCTGAAATGATCTGAATTTAATCTCAACCAGCCGGTCTGGTCCAGTACCTGGGTAGGGAACACGTCCTTTAGTGATGAGTTCAGTCAGCAGGATACCAAAACTCCAGACATCTGACTTGATGGTAAAGCGTCCATAGAGTGCAGCTTCTGGAGCCGTCCACTTGATGGGAAACTTTGCTCCTGAAACCATGGTAACACAGTCAAGATGTGTGCTCATGTATTTAGGATAGGTTAGGACTAAAAATACAGACATAAAGACTAAACAAATAACTTTACCAAAAGATGCAAATGAAGCCTGGATTCTCTTTTTCTTACTCGCACACACGTATTTTCAGTTCCAGCCCACAGTTTGCTTTCACTCATCATGGGCATGAATGTCATATTAAATTTAGACTAATAAATTTAATGTTTTTTTAATAAAAAAAAAAAAAGTGTTGGATTCACAAATATTAACACATTAGAAACTGGCTTAATACTGTGGATGCTTAAAATTATACATACACAGTTCAACATTGGCCATTCTTCTTGGCTTCAAGTCAAAGTCTTTGGAAATTTATTCATAAAGGTAAAGTTGAGCCTTTAAAAACAAGTTCAGGTGTTTATATCTTTGTCTGATTAAAACGTTCACATGTCTCCACGGTTCCACCGCTTGAAGCTGCCACATTTACCTGAAAGGAAACTAAAGCCTAAGCTGATCAGAAACTGAATGGTGATTAAACGCCAGTGTTTCTGTCTGCATGAATGTGAAATAAATTGTTCCCAAATAAAACAGAAGCCCTTTCTTCCACACTAATCTATAATTGAGATTTTATGTGTAATTTTGACCCTGAATGTTTAACAGAAAATCCACAATAAATTCAAACTTGTGCACCTGATTTATGTTTTTAGAAATGAATGCATGCTCACTCCACCCTTCAGAAGCATTAGTTCAGATAACTTTTAAAAAAGCCAAAATTACTGACATTTTCATCCATCATGAGCACTTACACAAGACTGGCAGAAGTTGTATGCTTATGTTTTATTCAGCTACCTTGTCTGGCTGTGTACTCATTGTCCTCAATTAGCCTGGCCAGGCCAAAGTCAGCGATCTTGCACACCAGATTGTCTCCAACGAGGATATTAGCAGCTCGCAGGTCACGATGGATGTAGTTCATCCGCTCGATGTATGCCATCCCAGCTGCAATCTGCACACGAAGAGAAACAAAACATGCTCACATCTGCATTGGAGCTAAAAGCCTCACTTTTGTCCACCACATGCTGTTCGACTTGAACCTCACCTGTGCTGCCATGTCCACCAGCTGAGGCAGCTTCAGGGACTGCCCTTCTCCGTCTTTTAAAAAGTCCAGCAAGCTTCCTATGAGAGAAAATAAAAAATCAGGCACCTTTCAGTGATGAATAGAGAAGGTGGTTGCTTTTTAAAACACAGGAAAATATACTTTCCTCAAAAATTATGAAAGTCCCTCATGTCAATTTCTAACTCTTTATGATGGTTATTGAAGGAAGATAGGGTCACTAACCGTTTTACAATATATTTTCTTTTATATATATATATATATATATATGTAAAGTGGGATTTTAAATAAGCTATTTAGTTTTGATCTTTGTTTTTACCTATCTTAATTTGTTCTGTACTACTGCAAAAATATATTACTCTATATATAAAATGCTAGGTTGTGTGAGAAGGAGGGAGACTGAAATTCTTTAATTTCAGTCTGACATAATTAGTTTACATTTTCAAATTATATGCATTTCTCATGTTGTCTTAAGAAATATTGTTAATGCACACTTACTCCTCTATCATACCACTGAAACTGAAAAACTGCGGCGTGTACTTCACTGCCAATCATGTAGAGCTCTTTCATGTTTACACTTACAATGCTTATTTATTACTGTTTAACGTTCTCACAGTTTGTGCCACTACAACCACAAACCTGAATAAATTTAGACCTCATGTGATAGAAATCATGTTATATCTCTAAATAAAGTCCAGTTGATAACTATATATTTTTTAGGTGCAACATAATTACAAAATAGAGCCCCCTTTTGTGAACTTTACCACTGCAAAAGATTTAAGAATGGGGCAGGGGTTTATGTTTTAGCAGGGCAACAAAACTAAGTTTACCCCCAGCGAGGTAACGCCGGTTCAAGTCAATGGTTCTCAAACAATTTATTACAAAGTATCATCACGGCAATTAATGTTTTCCATGCACTACCATCTTAACAGGAATTTTGAACCTTAAGGCAACACAACTTCTTTGTTGTGTCAATAAAAACATAACATTCTTATGCATTGAGATGGCATGTTTTGTCTTTAAAATTAGGAAAATTATCAGAGTGAAAGTGAAAAAGTCAGATGTTTCTCATCAACCTTGACTTCATGATCCAATATGGCTACTTTGCATATAAAACACAGTGACAGCAGCATAAAAACTGCAGATATTCAGTTTTGACAATTTGTGTCAATCATTCATATATATTATTTAATATGTAATTATATTAGGTATTATTAGATTAATGTACAATCTTTAATGACCTTGCCTCTACAGTGCTGGAAAGTAAAACATACAGAAATGTATGTATTACTATTAGTAGTTATCCTGGTCACTGAGCGTCATTTAGCAGAACCAGTGGTTTTCCAACTTGGAACAGAAACATGAGTGAGAAAATCTCAGGATTCAAGTTTTAAATTCATATGAAATAGAAACAGAACACTGGTTTTCACTGCACTTTTCTTTTGGGAAGTGATGTGGTAAAAATCTTTTTGGCTTTGGGTGTTTAACAGCCAAAACTCAGAATCAATATTGCTTCTGTTCTTTTCTTTTCTTATATAAACTGAATCCCTATGATTGAATAAAATCCCTTTGAGTTTTATTAACCATATGTTTCATTTAAGGAATGGAAAAAAAAAAAAATTCAAAGTCACTTCAAAAGTTTGACGTCAGCAAGGCTTCCCCCCTGCTGCGGTGGAGGCAGTTCAAACCTACAATATGTCAGAGCGGTGACAGTTTACTCAACCCGATACCTTGGCTCATGAACTCAGTGATGATGTAGATGGGCTCCTCAGACACGACGGCGTACAGCTGCACCAGCTTGTCGTGCCGGAGCCTCTTCATGATCTGAGCCTCCTCCAGGAAGGCCTCGGGGGACATGGTTCCTGGCTTCAGAGTCTTCACCGCTACCTTGGTGGTGCCGTTCCACATGCCTGGCATACAGACGAGTTGATGTTAACGGGCGCACAGAAAAGCAGGGATGCACACAGAAAAAGGCCTCATGTATGTGCCAATTTGTCTCTCCTATTGATAGCTGCATGTACATGCAGTGTGTCTGCTGCATATAAAAAGCAAACAATAAACAAAATGGAATAGTGAGCTGGTACATGCGGTAAATACTGATGCATGCACATGATTGATATTTTGGAGAGCATGCATGATGTTAATGAGTGAGCTGAGGGACAACAGATGAACGGAGGTTTGTCTGGTTTTCTTACATTAATAAAAGCAGACCCTTAGTCACAGTGTCGGTCAGAAGTATACATACTCTCATTATGGACATGAATTTCATATATTTAGGGATTTTAAGGAACCATTAGAATCGTTGACTGATTATTACTATAATCATGGTGTTTGGGAATATTGTTCATTTGCTCCAAACTGGCTTCCTCAACTTTGGTTTGAACTAGGAACCACCAAGATGGCTGAGCCAAAAACACCAGTGGCATTATCTGAATGGAGCAAGTTTAGCATCAACATGAAACATGGTGAGACCAAGAAAAAAGTCCCTGATCAAAAATCAACACCTTCAAACTGACTGTAGTCTGCATCTCCCCCAGCAGACAAGCTCCTCTTACCTCCTCTTTAAGGAGTCAAAGGTTGAACGAAGTAGATTTGGGGAAGTGAAAGGGAGACTTTGAAGCCCAAGAAACAGCTAAAAACTGCCAATTTAAAGTAACTCTAATATTTCAGATTAGAACAATGATGAAATATCCCTCCAGAATAGTGCCGGGATCTTGGTGATGGCAACAAAAAGAGTTGCTCAGCAACATTTTCTAAACTTTAGAGGAGGTATTCAATTCACGCTGTAAAAAGAATGGTTCGAATGTGTCCTTAAAGAACCTAAAACAGTGAGAGATTTATGTCCATGATGGGAGTATGTGAACTTCCTGCAGCACTGTACATGTATGATGCACAGACGACATCAGGATGATAACCTGTACAGCTCAAAAAATATATTAAAACACTCAGATTCAGTCACTGGAAAACTCTTTCAGGGTTATATATTTTAAGGTAAAAATATCCAGTGTTCTTTACTGAGAAACAATACACTGGCATAAAAGGAAATCTTGAATTAGACACTGAAGTAAAGCAAAACAATCTTTGTTTCCCTGTTTTTCCTGACTTTTAGAGTTTGCCTGCATCAGTCTCACCCATCCAGACATCCCCGAAGCACCCCTGTCCCAGCTTCCTTTGCATTGACAGGGTTTCCCTCGGTACCTCCCAGGCGTCCCGCCCAAGGCCCAGGGTGAGAGGGGTGGAGTTGAGGCAGGGCTTGGTCAGGTAATAACAGAGTCCATCGTTAGTTCCTATGAAGAAGAGGAGGGAGAGGGGGTGCCAGAGATGGTGGGAAAGAAGTTTGGTGATGGAGGATGGGAGAAGAAAGGTTGAAGGTGTGGGTTGGAGAGTTGGTGAAAAGATAGAAAGGGTGACAAAATGTGATGTGAGTTTTAAAAACATGCACATGCAACGAAAGGAGGATCAGGAGAACAACTCAGCACATCTGGATGTGGAATGGGAACTCAGCTTCCTCTGCGTGACGTGCCCACTTGCAATTTTTCAATTTATGTTTAAGGTAAGAATTTGTTTCTTTCCGGTTTTACGTTAAGAAATGTTCACATGTTCTATCCTGTTATAGTTATACATTTTTAATCAGGCGTGCTTCTGTTGTTCTTTTTCCCCTTCAGCGAATCCCCAACAGTCCTACCCATCCAGACTTCTCCAAACTGGCCGTTGCCCAGTTTCTTAATCAGCTGGAGAGACTCGCGGGGAATCTCCCACATATCCTTGGTCTTCACTGATAAGTCGGCCAGCTTAGGCATGCCCCTCTTACAGCTGCCCATCAAGCGGCAGCACAGTCCCGCCGCTCTCTCTGAGACAGAGAGAGACGGAGAGACATACAAACAGACAAAACATAGAGAAAAACAGAGCAAATGCAAAGGTAAAGACAGAAAAATGCAAGTTAAGCAAACATACAACAGCACAACACACATAAACATAGAATGTACAAAGCAAAAATATGCATAAATGTGGCAGTAACACCAGGATGCTGTGGGAAAGATAAAAAAAATACATGTGCCAAGATGCAAACTGAACTATGTGCGCTCATCCCAAAATGCGCCACTAGGGGGCAGATTTACACTTTCAACTAGTTTAAGGTAAGACGGAAGTGAAACACATTATGTCATCCAAACTCTTCTTTTTCGAGTTTGTAGCTGAAGTCAAACGTGTTTCTTACATTTTAAAAAAGCCAGATTAACTTAATTTTTCCTATTAATTATAACTGACTCAGTTATTTTTACAGGGACTGTTTATGCTTATAAAAGCACAATGCAAAAAGCAGTATCACGTAGAAGTATTAAAGATTTCCTTTCAAAAGTATTCATACACTTTGAACTTTTTCACATGTCATATTACAGCTACAATTTTTTTTTACATCTTTTAGAGGGATTTATAAAGCCCAGGCTCACGTATGATAACCAAAACCAACACAAAGTAGGTTATCACTGTAAAGAAGACAATAACAAAATTTATTGAAAATTACCCAACAAGGTGGTGGCAGCATCATATTGTGGAGACACTTTTCTTCAGCTTCGGTATGGAAATTTTAAGAGCTGAATTTAGATCTGATTGAGGATCTGTGAACTTAATAATTGAAGCTCACAGAAGCTTTCCATCAAATCCGACAAAACCTGAACTATTATAGAAAAATAAGCAAAAGTTTCAGTTTCTAGATGTGCAAAGTTGGAACATATCCCCAAATGCAACGTAGCCAAAAATGGTTACGCAACTGGTCACCCTGGATCTTAATGAGGGCTGTCAGAGTAACTGGTTCTCAATTCAAACGCATCCCTGTTGCATTTTGTTTCTAAGCCATGCATTATTTTCTCCTGCTTCACAACTGCTGAATCCTCCCATCTGTGTGGTTCTACTGCAAAGCATCTTTGCACATGACCATTTATAATAGTCATACATTCCTACACAGCACTGCCACTAAAGCACACTGAAGGTCATGGCAGTAATTTGACAATATCTATGTGAAAAAGTTCAAGGTTTATGCTAAAGACTTGCAAATAATGAAGCAATATTTCAGTATGACGACACCGAAACAGGAGCTTTGAAAGCTGACAGGCGATCAGAAAAGAGGAGGATGTATTTGTGAATCTGCTGGCGTGTTACCTGTGTAGTGCTCTACCAGCTGCTGAACAGTGTCAAACTGTGACCTCGTGGTGATGTAGTAGCCTCCGTTGTCTAGTTTACGGATCTTGTAATGCTTGACATGATCTCCCTTGTTGTCGTCCCAGTCCCGGATGGACAGTGAGTAAGCACCTGTATGAGAGAAATGTGAAAGGCTACATGAAGGGAAGGTTGGCTGACATAAAAGAGTTGAAAGCTTTGATTGTTTTCAGACTCTCTTTAAAGAGATAGTGCCTAGACGTGTTGAATGTTTCTTCTCCTCACCTTTGGTGGTCTCACTCTCTCGAATGAGGAAAGTTCCCCTCTGGTTGCCCTGAGCCAGCAGCTGTCTCTCCGCATCCTTCCTCCCCATCTTCCCAAAATACCACCTGTCACCATGAGAACGCCACACAGGTGATTGGAATAACATCACACATCACTTGACCTCTGCTTTCAGACTACATGTCAATCACTAAGGGAGTCTTAAGTGTTGGCTTAAAGCGCAGCACACAAAAAAACAACTGTCACTGTTGTGTGTGTTTAAGTTTTCTGGAGCAAACTCACTCTTCAGCCTGTATGGAGTCAACAGGAGCTACGTAGTTGGAGGGGATGTAACCTGAGTTGCCGGTGTTCAACGAGCGAGCTTCCCACCAGTCACCTTCCCTGTAACCAAAGACAACTTATTAAAAAAAAAATAAATAAAACAACACAAGAAAACAAAAAAAGATATTGCTGAATAAGAAATAAACAGCATTGGTCAAATGTTAACATCATGTAAATTGATTGTGGATTTCCTGAGCAGAACAAAATGTTTTTCAATAACAAAGGCTGGTCGACGTGCCCTGCAGCTGCTGAGACCTCGGATGTTTTTTAATCAGTGACATTTATTCACAATGGGAGGAATTTAAAGCATACAATAACATTCAACAGACTTAGTTTATCTTTCACAGAACTCAATATGTTGTCAGCTCTTGGATAAATTGTTATCTGTTGCTGTGGTCTTTTCATGTAGACATTGCAGACATTGAAACGCTGCTTATGTTGTTTCCTAAAAATATTCACCCCTCTTGACCTCTTTCTACAGTTTGTCATTTTACAATCAAAGGAATAACTCAGATGTTTATAACCATTCTTAGCAAATACAGATATTAACGATATAAAAAGATTTGCATTTGTATTGTAGAACCACCGTCTTCTGCAGCCACACCCGTAAGAAACATCCAGAAATTTTTGGGCCATTTTTAAAGTAAAATAAGTTTGATCTCCATCAGATCGGATGGACCAATTTCCAAGTCTTGTAATCTGATTCTAAAGTAGATTTAGGACTGAACATTTACTAGGCTACTCTAAAATATGAAAACATTTTTTGAACCCCAGTTTCAGCTCCTTTAACAGTTCATGTATCATTCAGTCATCCAACCCACCATCACCATTTTGCGCAGGTGGTTATGATGGTATTTAACACTGGCGTCCTTGTCACTCACAGAAAAGATTTTTTTGGATTGCACAACAATCAGCTGTCCTATCGACAGACTCTCCCACATAAGCTGTTTGTTTCTCTAACAATCCTCTCAGGCCTTTGCAGAACAGCAGGATATTTCATTACAAATGGACTCTCATGTTTACTCATTAGGTGACTTCTGAAAGCAATTTGATTTTATTAAGAGGTTTCAGAGTAGATGGGGTTGAATACAAATGGAAA
The DNA here is from genome assembly GCA_903066815.1 of Brachyrhaphis roseni. Taxonomy (NCBI): domain Eukaryota; kingdom Metazoa; phylum Chordata; class Actinopteri; order Cyprinodontiformes; family Poeciliidae; genus Brachyrhaphis; species Brachyrhaphis roseni. The sequence goes on along the minus strand of CAEFZY010053592.1, from coordinate 36,303 downwards.
CCACAAATCTGTGAAGAAATGACTATGTATCCTTTTTCTTCCACTCTTTAATTTTACTCAACATGAGCTCGACTGTCTCATACAAATCCCATTAAAACACCCCAAAGTTTCTGGTTGCAACATGAAAAGTGTGAAAAGGTTTAAGGTGTATGAATACCTATTTTTCAAGTGTGTGTTGTTCTAACTCACGTGTTGTTGATGATTTGGAATTTCTCTCCTTTCTGGAAAGTGAGGTCGTCTTCGGTGCGAGCGTCGTAGTCATACAAAGCTACAAAGAGAGTGACTCCACCACCTGCAGCAAAACAAAGCATCCATCCGTCACTTAACTCCGGTTCTTCAAATATTTGTGCTGGCATAAATTAGGAAACAGATATCGTATGACAGAGAAATCATTAAAGGAAGATTAGCACTATAATGTCTTAAATTGGAGATGATTTGCCTACCCATGCCTCCAGGCCGAGGGTGTGCATTGGTGCTGGGAAAGGCTGAAGGGGATGGGAAGGGCTTGTTGAAGTCTGGGATGGTCTGAGTGGGGTCCGGACAGTAGCGTCCCTGGGACAAACCTCCAGACAGTCCTTCTGCATTGTTCGCAGACAAATCGGTAACATCTACTGTTCCTGATGTTGCTCCTAATGACTTGGCGGACTTTTTCTGCTTGCAACAGGCGCACCCCATAATAACCAAAACGGCAACGGCGTCTGTAAACGCAAAGAAGATGATTTATTCTTTCTTTGTAACATTTAAAATAATTATTTTCTGCAAGAGGATTAAAAAATAGTCATCACTGCAGTTAAATTAATTACTGGTCACTGATGTGAAGTGAAAGCAACTCGGATTACTAAGACACATTGATCAAAATAACCATAGAGAAGTGCAGAAAGAGAAGTCACTAACTTTAAACAAAAAAAAAAAAAACTTCCCTTAAACAGTAGGAGTTGCAGGAGATGGAGAGTGAGGAATTAATTACAGGGTAGGAAGGAGAAGTTCACTTTTTTCCTCACCTGATGTCTTCCTCTGTCAGATCATCTGTCAATCACCATCGCCACTGGAAAGAAAAAAGAGGGGAGGAGTTGAGTGACGGGGGGTTTGTGGGGTAGAGCAGGGCAAACCGGGAATGACGGGCAGAGAACTGGAGAAAGGGAACTGTAGGAGCAGTAAAGCATGAGGCAGTTGCAAGCACAGAAGTTAGAAGAAAAAAAAAGACAGACAGCTTGAGATAAGGTTTGACAGAGAGAGAGATGCGAGGTTAGCCACTTCCCGTTTTGCTTTGGCGTTTCGAGAGAGGCTATTAACTTATTCATTCGGTCAACAGCTGTGTACACATGTAGATGTGCGTGTGGATGTTTACAGTTTGTGGCGCAACAAGCTTTCAAATGTCATCACAGGAGCAGAGGGTAACAGTCATAAAGCGGCTCAGCCGTGAAGGTGTGTAATGGCTTCGACAGAGATCATTGTATCAATCCCGACTTCCAGTTTTGAGCAAACCACACTGTTTCGGTAGAATGCATGTTCACAAAGCAAATAAAAAACTGACGCAAACACAAAGAGGAAGAAACATACAGTAAAAACTGTCAAATGTTTTATTTGCAAGCAGAACAACAAGGGCTATAAACATAAGCTGTTCTGGTTAGTGACGGTGCTTTGAAAATATTGCAAGTCCGCATTAAGTAATATTTAAAAGATAAGAGTGTTTGCATCTGACTACCAGCTGCTGGTTACTGAGCTTAAACTGCATCAATAAGAAGCCATTAGTGCAAATATTCTACAATTTACATGAAGTGCCAGATGTTTAAAAAACTAAAGCTGATCAGACCCTTTTATCACATGAAGTGACTTTACGCGGTTTTAATAAAAATAGATCAATGCAAACTGCTTTGTAGTGATGGGGAATTCCTGATCTTATCATTTGACTCAGCTCAGCAGGAAATATGTCTTTTTTAAATCCCATAGTGTCACTTCAAGGTTTTGTAAAATTTGTCAAATTCAGCAAAAAAACATGTTACCCAATTATTAGTATGAGGGCAAGTACGTATTCTAAATATTTCTTTTGAGGTGAAAAGCAGAAAGACTTGCGTCTCAAGTTTTTTTTTTGTTTTTTTTACAATATACTCTTAGCTGCTTTAGAAGAAATTTCTAATGATGCCAACCTTTTTGTTTGTTTTAGATTAAAGAGCTTTGATAAAAACAGAGTGCTGCAGAGAGAAACATGAGAAGAGATGCTACATTAAAGCTTTTTTATTATTATGATGTCTTGTTTTTCTACTGAATGTTAATATCAGTTTTTATCCAACGACATACATTATGCAGTGGTGAGAAGATAAAAAACATAATAGATTTGTTCTGTTTTTGCTTTTTAGTCTGGCTTAAATGGTCATCAAACAAATTTTAGATTAAACTAAAACTACTAAACTTACTACAAAAAGCTCTTTTCTCAATTTGATTTCATTATTAAACATTATATAAACCAGTATGACCGTATGTGAACATTAATTGACCCGTAAACCCAATAACTGGTTGTGCCACTTTGGCTGCCAACAAGCATTACAGATAACTAGAGATGAATCTTTTCTATCTCTGCAGAATTGTTTTACTTCAGCCACACTGGAGGGACTTCAAGCATGAAGACCCACAAAGACCTTATGGAAGGTTGTGTCACAATATTTCAACCAGATATAACTTTGACTAGGCCACACCAAGACATTCCTGCTTTTAAAACAATTTCACATTGGGTCAGGTTGATACCATTCTCTCCTTAATAAACCAAATTATACTTTGAAAACTACACTTACTCTGTTATTTGTTTGATTTTAAAGTGTATTTTGATCACAATCACTTTTGTAAAAGGAGACACCCTTGTGTGGGTATATACTGTATATATACACATATCCATGTGTTTCCTTTAATATATTTTTAAAATGCAGAAGCCCAGAAAAAGCTAAATCATCTGATTACACAATTTATAGAGTTAACTTGTCAAGACCTTTTTAAGTAAAATGAACAGGGTCTTTCACAACACTGTGAGCCTTCAGCCATTCTAATATGGATATAATTAAGAGAAGCAACTGTAAAGACAAGATAATCTATTTCTGTGTCGGAATATTTTATTAAAGCTCAATTGGCTGTCTTCTAGATTAAGCAAGACAGTGTAAAAGATCTTGAAATATAATCAAGTCATAACCTTTAAGACCACCAATAAAATCCTAATCTCAACCGTCTAATGAAGCACCAAGGCTAAAGCTATGTTAGATGTTAGCTCCTTCTTGTTCCTGCAAAAGATGACAAGACGATAAGACATGTTCTGCTTGGTTTTCTCTTAAAAATAAAAAAAGCATGTTTCATCAGATTATGCAGGAAGAGGCGTGAAGGTCTAAACTGCTAGTAAGAAACACAGAAAGCCAGGGTCAGATATAGTCTAAAAACTAAAGCCGCACCACCCATCACAAATATTATTACAGTAATGCTGTTTTAAAATTACAGTTGCTAAGTTACAAGAGGCATGTCTGTCAAAAAGCCCACTGCAGACTAGCCAGGAGCAGATAGCCTCACTAACTAATCTTGCTGACTTCAACAAGATTTCAAAGTTAAACACAAATTTAGCTGATGGTTATTCTAAGTTTTTGTGCAAGTCATTAAAAAAAGATTTCTCTGACTGTAAAACATGTTACCACATTTTAAAGGAGTTGGTAATAAATGTTTTGTTTCTATAAAAGCATTTAAACCATGTTGCACATGTTTTGTCTAAGAGGTGTTGATAGCACTGTGGTATCTTTACTCCAGTGTTTCTTTTTTCTACTTTTCAGAAATATTTCATGTCTCCAAGACAACACAATTCAAAAAAATCTTTTAAAAACCTTAAAATTTAACTTTGTGTTCTGGAAACTGTAAAGAAGCAGACAAACAAAAACACGCCAGATTTTTGGTATGGCATATTTTGATACCAAAAAAATCATCAGAAAGTGCCTGTTTTGCTATGTTATCATTGACAAAATCAAGATGAAGATGCATGTTCTCCATTCACATAAGAGCCTAAAGAAAAGCATTAACACCTATTATTTTTTTATTTTATTTTTTATTGTCACAACCACAAACCTGTAAGTATTTTTGTGATTGTTTCTGCAGCTTGTCTCATGTCATAAAGGGAACACAACAAACAGTAGATCAAACCTAGACTTTTTTGCCGATGCGCCGCAGTGTGGTGGCAAACAAACGGTGGACACACCGTTCTCACAATTGAACATGCTGGTGGCAGCATCATGCTGTGGGATCCTTTTCTTCACCAGAAACAAGCTTGTCGGAGTTGGTGAGAAGATTAACAATGCCAGGACTGTGCAGAAGACTTGAGACTGGAGGCCAACAACATGTTGGTCTTTCACATATAAATCCATTCAAAGTACATTCAAGTTTGTAATGTGACAAAATGTGAAAAAGGTTTAAGAGGTGTGAATACATTTACAAGAAACTGAGTATGAACAAGTTTTTGAGATCAGTTTGTAGCAGGACTTTTGTATCTATGGTCTGTTTTAAAATGTGTAGTCTATATTTGGAAATTATAAAGTGCTGGACCAAATGATCACCACCCAGACAAATGCAGGTTTTAATTTAGAACCGATTACTCTTAGCTGAGCTCACACATACATCAGGATAATGTCTCCAGAGTGCTCTGAGATTCTAACCTGCAACCTTACAAGATGGCTAACCTTCCAGGCTGCAGCCACCCCACCTACTCAGGAATGCACAGGAAGTCACAAAAGGAGAACAATACAAGTAATGGCAGAGAAGGAAGAGAAATAATTAATTACTTTCATTGTGACAAAATGGCAACTGCAGGTTTACTCGTTCCCCTCTAAAAACCTTCGACGTTCTTACAGAACTTCCCAGCAACAGCAGCTATTTCGGGGCGACGTAATGCAGCATAAAATACAGCAGCAAATTCACACATACAAACATTCTCTCGCTATCAGACCGGCCATCGTGAGAGTTACAGGAAGTTAGCCCTGTTAGGGTTTCCTGTCCACCCTTCTGACGGCTCCCCCCTTTTCCTGGAAACTGAGGCCAGAGTCCATCCAGAAACACACCCAGAACAGCTGCAGAGCCGCAAAAACACCCCAAGCTCACACTTTCCTTTCTATTACTGTTCTCCACTCTGCGCTACACCACCGTTCACATTCTCTACATCCACTCTGCAGATGCTGTACTCGTTATTGAGTGACGCAAGGAAAGTAGAAGTGACAGGAGACGTCACTGAGGCCATTTTGATTTAACTAGCCTTCCTTTGCCCTTTTATGTTCAATTGTCACTCCTCCTGCCTTTTTGGGACTGGCAGGTGACCACAAACAGGTATGATATAATAAAACAGTCGCAATCACACATATAGTGGGAAGTGTTTTATCGGTCATTATTCCCTGTTGGGTTCCCGTTGAATAGATAATCCTGTCATTGTCTTGTTTTCCACCCTCTTCACACAGAAGCTGTAATAAATTTACAACTGGTGTGATTGAAGCTGATTTGTGGGTAGAAAAAGAAAAAGAAAAAGATTTCTCTGTGATTGGATATTCTCACTTTCTCAGAGCAGCTCACCTTAATATGTTTAATAACCATTGAAGTTCAGGTTTCAAGCTTTCAAAGTCATAACATGTACTAGGGTTAGGAGTATGAGAGTGTGTGGGTGTTTTGTGGTATTGGTGATGAGTGGTAAAGTGGGGGGTTGCACAGTTAATCTCCTATAAACATCATACTTAGTTTGACAGTCTGAGTTCACACTGCTTGTTAATTACATATGACAACAACAAAATGCAGTCCAGGGGGGATAGCTATTACTGCTAACTTTGACTTTTAAAGAGGAAATATAGCTCTCAAAAGGTGCATTAGTGCTTTTTTTTTTTTTTTTTAACCAGTATATATTGAGGGTGAAGTGAATTTTGGAACAATCACTGTTTTTCAGCTATGCCCCTGTGTAAAGTGGCCCTTATTAATGTTCAGGACCGAGCACAGACTCAACCTAATGTTGCGGACTTGCTGATAAATGTCATAGGAGATTTTTATAGCAGCATACTAATACAAAGTAATAATTAGACTACCCTGTGAAACAAAACCTGCTTCCTTTGTTGGAGGAGAAGTGTGATGCTCGTCTCTGATAAGTCTGGCTGCACCACTGGTAATATTCACCAGACATCAAAGAACTTTACTCAAGCTTCACATGTGACCTTTGGGTTGTCATCTCACCTAAATACCTATACTCATGTTTGTCTGTTTGAAGTCAAACACCGTTTCCCAGCTGGCTGACCATAAAATGCTTTAGCGGAAATACCAAAGACGTTGACTATATAAATGGTGAGCTCTCCGTTGCTCTGCATGGTCATGCTCTGGAGTTAAAGTTATAATAAAGTTTTATGCAAAAGTCAGAATCACAGATAATTGCAGCAGCTGCATGTTTGATTTTTTTATTTCATAAAGCAACTTTTCAAATGCAGCTTTTCATTAGGGGCAGTGCTATAATGCTCATGCTGTACATAGGTGTATTATTTATTATTAATGCTTTGCACATTCATTTCTGCTAAATTGGTAACAAGAGAACAACATCTTTGTTGGTTTCTGAATCAGAGTGGGCTTGATCAGGACTGATAACTCCCTGTTCAGGGATACCTGATTTTTAAAAAATGAATCATTATCAGGTTCTTGTAAAACGTGTTGATAGGAGATGATTTTACTTTTTGAAAAAAGTCAAATCAAGTATTAAACTTGTTTTTTTATCAGGCAAGCAGGACTGCTCCTCTTGAAGAATGGAACTGTGCATGATTACTCTTTAGTCTAAATTTAGACATTTTAACTTCACTTTTTCTGTGAGAACCTCTAACCTGTTTGTTTGTTCCCAGTTTTTGTCCCAAACCCACCTTTGTGAAATAGTTGCTGTATACTTTCACTTTTTTTGGTTATGGACGTAGCTTTTTTTGCTGATTTTACTGATTTGCAGGTTAAGTAATTGGATTAGACAGACATGGTGTTTGTAGTTTGAAGACTGTAGTTTTAAAACAGTTTAACTATCTTTATTATCTGCAACACAAATATTTCCAAAATTGCAAACTTGCATTTCTTGTAAATGGGGCACATGATAGTTTCTTTCAGCCAGCTGACCAGCAGCGGGCAGCAGCAAAATGGGAGAATAGCAACATTATGTTACTCTATGCTTCAAACAGACAAGGCAAAAGTTTTGCATTTTTTTCATCATTTCATAAAAAACTATTTAAACCATCAGTGCAGCTGTGCTGGGTTTGACATCCAACATTTCCTGCCTGGTAACAGTTAATAAAGGCTACTAAAAATAAAAAAATAAAGATTAGAGTGATGGCAAGAAGGCCTTCTGGATCAAACATAAAGTGTGAAAGTACCAGTGCAAGCATGTAAACTACAGGGCAATAATTACCAGAATGTTCTTTTCTACTTTACATTATGATCATGTGAAATATATGTGTGTGCGCATGCTTATATGTGTGTGTACAAAGGAAAAAAAAACTGTTTCGTAACTTTCAAAGTGCATATTATATAATTTCTAGGCATAATAGAACAATCCAGTTCAGTTTGAAATGATGTTTTAGATTATTAGGTGCAATACGTCTTCAGTTAAAACTGTAAAATAACTTTTTTAAGTTCTACTGCAAAGCAGATACATCTTCATAAGCATCAAGAAAAAGCTTTATTTTCTTAGATATTTACACTCTGCGCAACACAGAGAGCCACCTACTCCCAAATAACTGGACATGTAATAGGTACTGGAAGGTGAATCGTTTTGCCCATATCAACTGGCAATCAGACCATTCTCCATCTTTGATGCAGAAGTTCGTAAAACCTGTCCTGAAGAAGAACTGTGGAAATGTCACTTTCCACTTCCGCACTCGAGTACATTTCACTATACTGCTGGATTTGTCCAGTTTAAACAATGTAAGGAAACAACAAAACTTTGACCTAGAAACTACTACCGAGCATTCTGTGCATTCTTCTAAAAATCACAATAACATCAAACCCTCCATCAACACCGTCACTCCCGCCAACATCCATATCCAAGGGACACACCCTTTCCTGCTCAGTGGACTGCAGATAAGCTGCTCCCAGAGGGAAAATTCACTGCAGTCAAACACATACACACACACGCTTGGTCCTAAATCTGTCCTGTTTTACTGATTTCTCCTTAAAGACGGCAGCCATTACTTTTACCACCCAGTCCTCTTGGTCTATTATTTTTACCTTTTTGTGCTCAGACCTTTCTTTCTAACTCTGCACCATGAGCAGGAAACTCAACAGGATGCAGAATGTGAGTGGGGCAGGAATGATAGGACAATGGGAAGCAAACTGTCACTGAACCCTCTCGCACACACTCCAGCAGAGGGGAGAGGGAGACGGAGTTAGAGGGGGGAACAGTGGAAAAGTAAGGCGTCTCAGCCATCGGGATGTCCTGTTTCTACATGATGTCATCACATCCTTGAGATACAGAGGCCAGACCCGGATTGTTGTTTGTAACTCAGAGGTTTCCCCTGTTTTCTACACATTAGGATCAAGACTTTGTCCAACAAGAGGAAGCTGACTGCCTTGTGCCATATTCAGCTCATATCCAGGTGTTTAGGACTCTTGCAATGTGCAATTCTAATTCTTCCTACAGCAGAAAATATACACAAGTCCTTTTCCTTCCTGCCTGTATGTAGCTTCAAGGCTATAGACAGGAACTGACCCCATAAAGAAACAGGAAGTGATGGAGTCCAGCCTAACAGTGGTTTTACCCATCAAAACTCTCACAATTTCTTCATCGCCTTTAAACTTTTTAAAGTTGTGAAACCTATACTTTCAGAGATTACAAAAAGGAACCTACAAGGATTAGCAACCTGCCCAAGCTTAATGTTAAAACCATAAAAACATTTTTTGATAGATGGGTATGTTGAGGAAACAGGCAGCCCAGCCTTTTCCTCTAGGTGGTTTACTGCAGGCATGTACTATGAATAATCCACCAAAGGAATATCTAACACACTGACAGAAATAAATTCTAGCTTGAAAAATTTAGGGGTGTGTACCCATCACAAATGCAAACAATATATAATTTGGGATGCTTTAAGACAGTTGTTAACTCCACTATAGAGAAGAGTAAGTTCACCAAGTGGATATTTGCCAGGAAATTCAGACTCTCTGGCAACTTTTGGGAGCCAAAATGTTTCCAGCAAATTTGTTGCCTTTCAGACAGCTCACTGTCAGTGTGCAGCAACAGACAGAGAAGGGCTGGGCTGTGTTGGTTTATACTTTATAAAGACGGGGAAAAGTCTTGCCACTTATCATAGAAACAGCAACTTTTTAAGATTAGCATCTCTGGACTGAATGACGGACATTCATCAAGGACCAAAAGAAAATAAAAAGATTAACATAAACAAATGAAATACTGAACAAATAAATAGTACATCTCTTGAAAGTCTGTGCTTCACTAAATTTCCTTCAGGGTGAAAGCTTGAGAGGAGACATTGCCAACCCTCTTTATGGCAACACAGGTTATGACAAAACTCTTTAAAGTAAATTCCAATTTTTTAACATTGCAGCATGATTTCTAAACATCCTCTGTGGTAGGCCATCTGTCCATCAAGAAAAGTGCAAGAACAAGTGCATAACCGCACTTCATCAATTTCTGGTAGGCAACTGTAGCCGAACTTCCTTTTAGTTAACAGACAGAAAGTCGCTTCTCAGCTGTCAGAAATTTGACAAATTGATAAGTTAGAAAAGCAGCGTTAAAATATAATGGGCTGTTCGCTATATACAATCTATACAGGGGTTTGCTTGGTTCTGTTGTCATTTAAATACTTTAATGTGTATCTTTTTTGACACACAAGAACCTTTGAACACTTCAAGAATAGATGTAAGTTTTTTTTGCAATGGAGTTTACATTACAGAAATAAGACAATGAATTAACTCAATGTGTACATACCAGAGAAAGAAGCGGTGAATCCAGGTGTGGGTTGCTGGAGAAGAGTCGCGCGCTGCTTCAGAGCAAAATAAGTGAGAGAGAAAAAAAAAAACGAGCGCGCGTGCACTGAAAGGACCAGCCCAGAGGGCGGCGCGCGTGGAGCGAACCCGTGGACACTTCATTCAGCGGAAACAATGACTTTTAACGCAATTTCCAACGAAAGCGGTCTGTTATCTGGACCGGAGGAGAGACGTAACGCACCTGAAATAACTATCAGACACGGCTGAAAATTGTACACCGGATATGGATGAGGAATGACTTCAATATATCGGTGATTTTTAGATAAATAAACTTAAACTAGATCAAAGTTTTAACTTTCCAAAAAAAAAAAAAAAAAGGTTTGCCTTTACTTTCAACAAGTAACTTACTTTTCACTTAGAAGCTGACAGCCGTGCTGAATCAGCCTCGGCTCCTGGGTGATGTGCAGTTGCAGCTCAGATGTGACACTTTGACCGAAAGACAGGAAGGAGACTAAAGGAGATGTGTGACATCCGCGTCAAGAAGCTATATGCATGCATGAAACATTTACGTAACTACTTAGTGTACGGTACGTTTCTTGACTTTTTGTGCGTCCTCGAATATTTCAACTGTGGCAAAATTGACCCGTGGTAACTACAGCATAGAAACACATTCACGATTAAGTGTGGCCTTGGGTTTACAGACATCCGCTAAACAAGTTAATGTATGGAAGATTGCTGCCATCTTGTGGTGTAAATGTGGTACGACATGCACCAATGAAGGAAATCCCTTTTGTTCAGGTTTGCAACAGCTTAAACATGTCAAAATCCTATTATTTTCAAACCCATTTTTCGAGTTTATAAATATCAATTCAGTTTGTCATAACGGAAGTGGTTTTAAGCTAAGAAAACCCAGCCCATTGAGCTTAAAACATGTTATCTTGGAGGGTTAAGTCAGAGCCAGTCCAAGGAATAACTGAATAAAGCAGCAGTGAGGGTCCCCCTGACCAACACTCTTCAGGTCATTTTCATCTTCTACTCAGCTGGTATTACAGAACTCTAGAAGCCACAAACACAATTTATAAAAAGTATATAACTTTTACTTTTTGCCAATATTAAAAACAACTGCCAATGTTTTGGCATCTAAGCAAAAGTACAGATGTGGTTTAAACTAATTGTCTAGGTGTTGTGGCAAATCAATGATAAAAGATGTGGTCTTTTGGAAGCAATTTTCAGAAAAATCTGATTTTTATCCTTTAAGTTATAGTAAGGGAAAATATTATAACTTATTTCCATATTCAATTTACTTTTTTCACAAAATAAGTGCCCAGACTTTTCCAGACTTTGGAACCGAACCAAGACAGGAAAAAAAGTCAAAAACATTTCACCATTAACAAAGTAACTTTATTGCTTATAAAAATACAAGATATTTTAAGTTTCAGCTTAGCCTTGTTGTACCTGCAGACAGTAACTAGAATCTTGATGACTTTTGCTGAGTAGAGTGTTAATTAAACATCAAAAATATACTTTTTTTCAATCAATGATTTAGTAATGCAGTGACAAAGTGACCCGACATAACCAGGAGTGTAGCATGTAGATTTTACAGATGTGTGCAAGATAAATCAGAACGCTCAAGGCTCCATTGGGGATTTCCATCCTGACATATTCAGTGCAAAAATAGGTAACATTTTTTTAAATACATCCACATTGCAAAGCAGCATCAAAAACATTTAACACTGAAACATACGATATGAAGTTGCAAACATTCACTGTAGTGTGTGAGAATAAGTTTTTCATCATAGCGGCTCAACTGCAAGGTCCATTACTGCTTACATTAAAGTCATTTAATGTAAGCAGTAATGGACCTCATTGTGTAAAGTAGAGCAGCCTGTAGCCGAGCTTCCATCACTATTAGGTTGGCGTGAACCTGCAGGACAAAAGGGAAAAAACAAAATGCCATGTCATCTACCTCTGGGTAAAAGGGTGAAATATTTTCAACCCCTGTCTGTAAAGCTTCGTTTTCTGATGACATTTAAAAGAGACGGAAACGACGGTGAAAGTCTGAAATGCCAGTGATTCATTCTTTGTTGAGAAGATACCAGAGAGGAGTTGAAATGTCAAGTGATTTGTGATGACAGAGGTCAGGTTAGGTGTGTGTCTGAACCAGTCCGTACCTTTTCGGAGTGTCTGAAGTGTCTCCAGAAAGTGTGGTAAATGTGCGCAGTGGTCTGCTCAGGGTGACAGGCCATGGTTTTAACAAAGACCTTCAGAGAGCGCTCCAATAAAACATTGACACTGCCGTAGTCGTAATCGTCGTACCTGCAGATGCAGACAAGACTTAAGACGGTGGGAATATGGTGGACATTTTGTTTAGGAGGTGTGAGAGTAGAGAGTGCTACACCAACCGTATGCCGTAGAGGCAGTGGATGTAGTTCCACAGAGCTTTCCTCAGAGTGTAAGTGTCCACGTCTTCATGCATGGCCATCCTGTTATACGTCAAGTTGCTCACAACCTGCAAAGTAGCATCACCATCATCAACTTAAACAAGCTTTTTTTTATGTTTTTACACACAAACAGATCACGATTTTAAATATCTTTTTTAAAGTATTCATATAATCTTCTGAACAAAGCATCCTTGCAAAAGTTAACCACTTGGACTGTTTGCATTTTATTTCAAGTATGAGTTGTAGCCAAGAAACAGAAAATGAGTAAAATCCCTGAAACAAGAATTGAAAGACTTTTTTCTGCAAATTTACAACTATGGAACCCGACAAAGAGGAAGTTAGAGTCCTAGCAAATTGTCGAACAAAAACTACTGCCCACTGTCTTGTTTCAGGTGTTTAAAGTTATTTTGAGTAACAAACGAAAAAAAAGAAACCTTTTAGACTTTAGTTCTTTATCAATTAAGGAAATCAAGTCATAAAGGCAATGTGCTCTTGACTCTACAAGTGATTCCTAAAGAGTGTGTTTTTGCTTTTGGGTAATTTTTATCCTCATTGTTTTTAAGAGATTGAAGGGAAAAGTACCTGAAATTCCTCATCAAGGAACTGACCCATGTCGGGAAGCAGCCTCTGCACCAGAGAGAATCCGTGATCTTCCCATGAATAATCCTGCAGATCAGATGTTAAGATTTTTAAGATCATCGTAGGAACAAATGAGATGCACAAACAAATCAGCTAATAACTGAAATTAGTGATTTTACTCTTGAAAGGCCATGATCAATGATTGACAGTGGTGAGGAAGTTGTTACCGAGTGAAGACTCGACTTCAGGCCTCCAACTAACAATTATTATTGTAATGATAATTGTTAGTAATTATTCTATCAATTATTCTGATGATTAATATGACTTAAAAAATGGCACATTTCTGCAGATTTTACATTTATCCACTTTGGTCTTCATTTTATACAGTATTGGAACTACAGTAAGAGATGCAAATAAGTAATTCAATTAATTGTTTAAATAAGAAAAACATTTTTGCATAAAATGTGATAAAATAGCATTCCTTTAGTGCACACTTGATCATATGCAGCAAAAGATGCAAAAAAATATTTCTATTTATTTATTGACCCTTTATTTAAACTGTTAAGTTATTAAGAACAAATTCTTATTTACAAAAATGATTTTAACATCAACATGTGAAAAGCTGAGCCCTTTGTGCTTGACTTGGCAACAACACAGTGTAAGGCTGATCTGGTGGTTATTTTTTCCATTTAACTGATTAATATCTGGGTAGCAAAAGGTGCTTAAAATTTTATTTTGTTTTATTTTTGTACTGAATTTGCACCAGGTGAAGCTAAAACTGCCACATAAGGAGTTCTGAGTAGAACATATTTACAGACATTTTACATTTGTCTTAAATGCAAAATTTATTTTTTTGTACTATTTTGGCTTAATCACTGGTTGGAATATGTTTTTTGAGCAAATGGCCTTTTTTAGTCTGTATGCTGCAGTTAACAATAAATCAATTACTATACAACTTGCCAATTACTCATTAATCAATTCATCACGATTGATTTGATTGATCGTTCCAGCCCTACTCGACTTTTTCTTTAGAAAATAATTCAACAACTTTTGTGTTTACAGTTAAAATGTAACATTTAGAAAATATTTGAACAGATAAAACTGTGAACTACCTGTGCTCTCATGATGGGTGGGGACTGTTCTCCTCTGGGGGCAAAGTCCTCATATCTGAACTCAGGTTCCTCAACTAGACACAACACCAGCTCAGGTGGAGCTCCTCTTACCACCGCTAAACAAACACAGTCAAAGAAGTCGAGTTAGCAAATATCCAAGCGGCCGACGGAGTGACCAGCAGTAAACGGGCGTATTTTTACCTGTTGGTATACTCTCGCTCCTCTCCCTTTCAAACCGAGTGACCATCTCCTCCTGTGTGCACTCCTCCTCCTCCTGCTGCTGCTGCAGCGCCACCATTCTCTTCATCAGTACCTCCACCTCCACCGCTCCGTCCACCAGCTGCAAACCATCAAAGTTATGATGTTTATATACACACAAACGACAAAACCGGCAACCTGTCGGACTGCTGATGGGAATGACTGTGACTGACTTCCTGCCTGCCATCCTCATGAGCCGGGCTGTGAGGAATGTGACTAGGCGACGGAGGATGGAAGGCGTAGCCCCCAATGTGGTCCGGCTCTGGGTTTAACCCACAGCCCCACACAAAGGAACAGAGCGAGTGAGTGTGTGCCATCAGAATCACGGCATGGATCAGTTCAGCCAGGGACCAACGCGGCTCTGCCCCGGCACACACCAACTCCTGCAAAGATTGGTAAGAAAGAGCTTGATAAATACTTCTGTTGGGTTAGAAATTAGAGATATGGGTAAATAATATGCTCATCATATGAACCAACAGATTTCAAGACTATTTTAAGGACGATGGCCACAGTTTGTCATGAAAAACTGGTAACGTTAGTATACTTTCTATTAATAAAGTTGACATGAAATAGGATCATATTTTACATTTTTTAAAAGACCAGACAGATGATATGAGAATTTTGATTGAGAAATACTGAGGTTTCTCACCAAAGCCAACCTGAAAATCCATCATGGCTGCCTAAAATTGGTGACAACTGCAATAAAATTATTTGTTTGGTCTTCTGAAATTTGCATCTCATTAAATCTTTCACACAAAGCACTATTAGGCCTGTTACAATAACAAATTTTGCTTGATTATAAATTGTTCCAGAAATTATTGTGATAAATGATATTGTTGTTTTGAGGCCATTTCAAATAATATATTGATAATGGCATAATAATGCAAGTTCGCCCTCCCAATGAACAATAAACTTAAATTTTGGGCAGAACACTTTACACTGGAACTGGAAGACATTTTAAACATTCAAAATAAAACACTCCAAAAACAATAAATAAAGCGGAAATAAAACCCACACAAAACCGAAACCATAAATAAAATGGATTATGAAGTCTCTAAACAAAACTGCCTTTCAAAAAAAATATGAACCGTCAGAATGGAAATTATCAAGCTTATTTTAATTTATTGTGCAATTAATAGATTATTTGCTCTTTGTGGCAGGCTTAAGTACTATACATTCTTCTTTTATAAAAATGTTGGCGAGATTTGACCATCTGCTGAGAAAAATGTAGTATTTTAGAGTAGCTATGGCTACTAAATGCAAGAATGCAGTTTCCAGAATATTTCACCAGGTGATTCACAGAGGATGTGAGTTTGGATGCAAATCAGAAATCTTCTATTAACTATTACTATTAACAAAAAATGGCAAAACATAAAGTTGACTTCAGACAGGAAGTGAGTGGGCAAGCAGCCAATGTGTCTGACCTGGATGTGCTGCTGTGTGATGAGCCAGGGTCGATGTGCCAGCAGCTTGTTGAGGGTGTGGAGGCTGCGGAGTTTGGCGGGCGCATGCTTGATGCCACTGAGCCAGCTCTCTTCCCCTCCAGCCTCCAGGAAAGCCTTGCTGTGCTGCTGCACCATGTATGAACAGTGGTGTCGGGCTGCAGCCTGAAAGACACCAAGAAGGTAAACTAAAAATAAACACGGCAGTATTTCCATTGAAAACATGGCCTTATATTTGAGGTATGCATCAAAGTCAAACAATGATATCAGGTGTTTTGTTGTCATAAACAACAGTAAATATCTGCGGTAGGTGGAGCAGTTGGTTTAATAAATGAGAAACGAGTCACCACATTATTATGAAAAAGCAAGTTGGCAAACCTGTTAGTGACTTGTTATGACAGCTTAAGATCCCTCAAAAACACTACAAATGTGTTTTTCCCTTGAGTTTTCTGTAGTAGGCATAACTGCAGTTAAGTTAGGGTTAACAACACTGCTATTAAATGTTTCACAATAATTCAATAAAGTCATAATTGGAAACATAAGCACAACATTTGTCAATGCTCTCATGGAACCAACAGGGAGAAAATAGTTTGCTAAAAGCAACTCGATGAGAATAAGCCAGGTAAATTAAAATACATCTCCAAAGTTCAGTCAGAGAACTACAGAATAGTGTAATGTCCAGGTCAATGTACTTTTGCTTTTTACAGAAATAATTTTAAACAAATACTTTGAAACATTACATTTTAAGTGTAAGTTCTCTTTCATTGCATTTTTTGGTCTAATTTTAACAAAATTATTGCATAAATACCAACTTCTGTATTTACACAAACAAAAGCAATATCAACATATAGCTGTAAACACAGCAAACCTTGTGGAAAATAACATTAAAATAAAAATCTTAAATCATCAACTTATAACCTCAGGAAAATATGGTAGTTAGTGCAACATATTAAGTGGCAGGTCGGTTGTATTATTTCTGAACAGAGTGAGCCCATAATTAACTGATAACTGATTTTTTTGGTTTTCCAGACAAATAATAACAACAACAACAATTCAAAGAGATTTTCTTACCATTATGGAAACGTAATGTCTCCAGTCACGGGGCAAAGGGCCGTCCAGTTCAAACAAAGCATGCTGGGTCCTCAAGAAGCAGCTCAGATAAGACGGGTGCAGCGCCATGACCATGGTGAGATGATCGACTCGACCCAGTGAAAGAAAAGACTGAATGAGGATGTCCTGGTTCAGCCCTTCTATCAACATCTGAAAAACAAAAAGAGATTCAAGTTCAAACCTTGTCAGGGAAATTTTTACTTTTTCCTACGTAGATAATGCGGATTTATTAAAGAATCCAAAATTTCACCTAAATATTTTTGATAACGTCTAGCTAATAACGCAATAATTTCTGTTGCGAAAACCAAGCTTCATGAGTCACATTTAACAGGAGCTTTGGCAACAAAACTCTAGTATTGCATTTTTTACAGGCTAGTGCAGCTCGTACGGCAATGTTGCATCAGAAACCATGGCCCCACTGTTTCTGAGCCAGTTTTTTTACCCGGTCGTTTAGTCATAAAAACATAAATGTCTGAGCATTAAAGATAGAAAGTCTAAAGAAGAAAAACAAGTATTATGAATATTGTCACTTTATCAGAGAGTATATGTACATATTTATTGAATGTACATGTTATTTATTCACTGCAAACAAAGGTAGAAAAGTAATTCTGAGATTTGTTGGAAACTCAGAAACCTTAAACATAAAGCGCTTTTCTGACAGAATACGATCAAAACCAGGCCAAATACATGGAAATATGATTTGAAAATTCATTTTCAATAAACGCATCAAAATTAAGGACTCCTAGTTTTGGTTTATAGATGCTTTTTTTCAGTTGAATAAAAACATAGATAAGGGTCTGGAACAAATCTGACAAGCATGAATATGGATATTTTTGTAATTCCTTAATGTTCTGATGGTTTTATCAATAGCATCAATAGACATTAACAATGTGCAAACATACAACAACATTATTGGCATACTGTAAAATTTAACTACAATCAAGTAGGAAACCCCTTATAGAGGAGGTGACCAGTTGGTCTTAAACCAGAAAGGTGGCAATGGGTGCTTAGTAATAGTATTATAAATCAAAGAGAAAAACTAATATAAAGCTCTAGTTGTAGTTTAGTGAATAGTGAGCCAACAAATTGTTCCAATTTACCAAATCTTAACATTTAAAGCTTAATGTGAACCTCATTTAAGTGTCAGAAATGTCTGCAGCTAGATACCTCTTTTGCAGGAATGAAAGCACTTGGACCAGAAGCCAAGGCTCGAGGTACTTCGATCCCCTCCTCCTGGAAATAAAGAATAACATATTTCTGTCAAATAATCTGATGATTATTCTATTGGAAGAAAAATGACAACCTTCTTCATTTTAGCAGCACAGCAGACAAGTAAATATGGCTATATTGCTAGTTTTAGTGCTTAACCAGAAGGTTCCTGCTCCTAAAAAAATTGAGTACAAACTTCACTTAAAAAATAAAAATGGCCAATTCCCATAAATAAGGGAAGATATGTAATTTTGCTTTAAGTAGAATTACATTACAAACATTAGTTATCTATTGACAACATTTGTCCCAGATCCAGAAAGTCTTGCATCTGGGTTAAACCATTGTTCAGCTGTTAGTAGGCAACCATAAAAGTCACGCATTTTTAAACGAACATTTTTCTGCATTTTCAGCACAAACCATACTTTGGTAAAACAATAAATAATTAAAAATAACCGCATGAAATCTAAAACCCCGGTCAGACTGCAGCAGCCCAACTGTAATTAGACACCTGTTTCATAACAAGAACGCAAATTGAAAGTCAGAAAAACTCACCGACATCTGAACACGAGAGATAAATAGTTTAAGTGAAGCTCCTTGTTGCTTCTAGGAACATGAGTTAGGTTAAAGAAATGGTAGAAATGCGTCAAGCCGGTGTGACTTTGTTACTTTAGAGCGCTGCTGTGGGACTCGGGGGGTGTGCCTGCCTGCCGCATGTTTTTCAGGGCACAGGGAGGAGGCGTGTCCGGCCTGCTTGTTTGTGCTCACAGCAGAGCTTGCATCACCTTCACTTCAGTGTCTGATGAAATATCCCGCAGTCTGGAGGTAATCGGGACCATTTCCAGCTGATAAATGATTATCAGGTTCAAACTTATGGTGACTGCGTGGGTTACTCGTTCGCTCTAGTGTTCTTAAAAATAAAAGCCGTGCAGAACCCAGTTTATAAGCTGTTCTTATTTACGTAACAGCTACATCATTGAGCTCCAGGTTCTCTGCTGTTGCAATGTAAAGCACAAAAAAAAAGATGCTTTTGAGCAGCCCAACATTACCTGTGCAATACACAGCAGCTCGGTGGCCCTCGTCCGAACCTCCTGAAGGGGACACGACCTGGACAGCCGGAGTAGATGAAGAAGCGTCTGTTTGCTGAGCCGAGCCGAACCGGACCGGTCCAATTCTAAACACGCTAGAATCTTCTGGCTCAGCTTCTCCAGAACCGTGGCCCGCTCATCTTTGTCCCTGCTGCACAGCCGAGCTAAGCTCTTCGTCGTCGGGCAGATTTCGGACTCTGAATCGGAGAGGTGACGACATGAGCTCCCGGAGCCTGACACCTGCCTTGGGTTGTCTTCTCCATTAGCCTGGAAGGTGAAGCTTGGTACGGAACCGCTGGCCATGTCCTGGTACCTCCCAGGTACACCTGAGCTGAGGTTACCTGTTATTCTCAAGCTAGCTCAACCTAAAGTAAAGATAACTCTGAGGTAGTTTGAATCAAACATTAGTTTACGTCAACGTCAAATACTTGAACAATATTATCGTTCACTCCGCATAAACTCACACAGGAATGAATGATCAGCCAGAGCCTCCCCCCTGTCCTTCCTTCTTCATACCCGGCTGCCTGAATGTGTAGCTTCCGGTTAGCTCGCTAAACTAGCTTGTAGCGTCAGCTAGCAAAGCTGCGAACGGCTTTAACGACGCTTTTAAAAGCGGAATACTCGTTTATTTTTAAACATGGGGGGTAAGGTCTCCAGCTCTTGACGGAAATACATATTTGATACAACGTATGATGATTTACTCTAATTAAATTGCAACAACCAAGGAACTTTCTGATATTCCTGGCCGTTTGTGTTCAGATGTTGGAGAGCCCGTTTTGTGACGTCACTGTGGTGAAACCTTTCATAAATACTTATTTTCTTAGTTTAACGCTCTACAAAGCTTTAGATAATATCCAACTAAATATTTTTTAGCTTAAGGAAAGGCGTAGAATTTGTGTATTTAAACAACTGAACTTTTTTACTTGGTTATGTCATGTCTCTTATAAACTTGCTTTCACTTCTAGAATGCAGTTTCAGTTTAAATCACATTCAAAAATCAATTTATTGTACCTCATTATTTTGTCCAATTTTCTTCTAAGAGGTTTTGTAAATGCTGATGGCTGTAGACAGAAAGGCTCTCCAGTAGCTGTCTGTATTACAGTGAATCTGAAGTAGCCTCTGAATGAAGACAGGTCATGATTCTGGAGTTAATTTACTGATTTTTAGTGTAGCAGTGTTTTCTTCTGTTTCTCTCTTTAAACTAAAATGTTTCAGATATTTAAACTAAATATCTTGAATGAATAGCGCTATTCAAATAAGATGGATTCTTCATAAAATAAGAGCATTACAAACAACTTTAAGCATCTTCTTCTTTAGAGACTAATATTTAACAACAGCATGTCTTCAGTCAGCGGCTTCTTCAGGCTGTTGTAATACAGACTGCTACTGCTTCCTGCCCACAACCATCAGCATCTATACAACAACTCTGAAGAAACTTGGATGAGTCAGATGTAACTTCTTTTTGGGACTATTAAACTATTTTTAGCCAAACTGAATTGAACTGACCTGAATTGCATTTAATCTTGGGGGGCCAAGATACAGCAGAACTTTTTTTATATATCAGATGGTCCCAAGTATCGCCCACTCCTGGATGATATGCCGCTCTGGGCAATGACCCATATTGTCTACATCAAAACCCACCTCTGGTTCTTGGACTTCTCTCTTGTTTGGTATCTTCTTGTGACAACCTTTTTTGCTTTATAGTTTCATATTACTTTATTTTGTGTCAAATCAGTTGCATTGTATTTACTTCAGTCATTCATGCAGCCAATTTGCTAGTTTTTGCCCCAATCCAGAGGTTCAATTAACATTTTTAAATTATCTTTCGATATTAAATGATAATAAAATAATCAAAGTCATGACTTAACAGTTTTAGCTGCTGAATTTCTGTTTAACTCTACTTTCATCTTTTCATTTATTCTTTCATAAAGGCATTTCACTATCAGAGTTTTGTGAATTCTTTTATAAAAAGGGGAAATCAGCTAAGTGTTCTGTTTTGTTTTCATACAGATCTTTGCCCCTCGAGAAGCACTTTAGCACTTAAAGACTATTATCTAAATTTATAGTGCTATTAAGCTAAGCTGCAGCAGGTAACTCAAAGACATCCAGCGTTTTTGGTCCTCATGAGCCCACTACATATTTTAAAACCACACACTGTAACAATATTAATTTAACCTGTTTTATATTAAAATAATCTGAAACTACGTTGAACTATGTGTATTTGTGCTTTGTTTGTTTTATAACTTTTTCTGACCCATAAAGACCACAACCTTGTTAACTTCCTGAATCACCTTTATTTAGCAAAATAAACATCACCTTTGTATTCTTCCTGTCAGACATAAATCTTATATTAATTTACCGGTATATTTATAAAGCTGCCTTTTAAATAGAAAGACAAGGCAGGTAGCAAAAAGTAAAAAACAGAGAAGCAAAGGTGATGAAGCTGCATCATTTGACTTGGCAGAGGTTGTTTCCGGCAGTGACAAAGAAAAAACATTTAGTTAACCATCACTGTTTCCCTATGAGGGAAGACTTTTATTAGCACACAGGCCGGCTTTGGAGAGCAACCTACAGAGAACATGTGCATATAAAGGCTTGTCCCCCGTGGTAATTTGAGGTTTGTGTCCCAGGAGAGTTGGAGAAAAATCAGGGATAGAGTTGGCAGGAGTTGGTTGGAAGAATCTGGAGAGTTCAGGACACAAGCAGAAGTTTGGATTCATATACTTGAGCATTTTACTGAATGCAACATGGTGAGTGTGCAGAGCCATAAGAGATGAGTTGCATGGGAGTCTTCAAACAATTTTGTTCTCCAGCAAGGCAATCCTCTTTGACATACTCTCTAGTAAGATGTTGTTAAGGGCAGAAACAGAGACAGTCAATAAAACAGACATCCGACTCATTATTACAATCATTAATTATTCCTAATAGGAGTAGGAGTGATGTCAGACTATTAAGTGAGAGAGTACGTTTTGTAAAACAAGGTTTTAGTATTTTGAAACAAAGGCAACATGTTTATGGAGTTCACACACTGTCTTTAGCATCTTACATTAGAGATTAGCACTGTTAGCACAGCTAGCTTCTTTTAAACAACAGTTGATGAGTATTACCTGAAGACAGTAAACTCTTGCCTAAACCTGGAGACACCAAATCCACTATGGTTGATGCCAAACAGATATTGAAATTTCAAAAGGATAAAACTGCATCTTTGTTGTCATATGTTCAACCTTCCTGTTATCCACTGATAGTGTTGCACTCGTATGTTCTCTTACAACCTGAATGTACAGCAAACATGTTTCAACATGACACTACAGTTGTTTACATATCTGTGCTTCCTCTGACTTTATTATTGAGATATTTATTTTCAAATATCTCACTCCATAATAAAAATTGCTCATTTGTGTCCTCTTTTCCCGCAGTAACAGCTGCCACACTAAAGATTATTGACGTTGCTACAATCTGATAGTACTTGGCACGGGGTTTTCCAACAAACAGTGAAATTCTTGGTGCATTGCTACTAAAAATGTTCCCAAACACACAACACAGATTTTTACACTCTCAATCACCAAAAAGGATATATTTTTTGTTTAGTGCTTGTAGGGCATCCTCTACTTTCTTCTGGAATTTTACAAGAGTGTTGCACTCACAAGGGTCCTCACCTGTGGCATTAAAGCACAGGGTTAATCTTTGCTTTTCTTGTAATATAAGTATTTGTTCAGTTTGTCGTTTTTGGTAACTACCATCGCAAACGTTAATTTGTAGCTTCTTGGCAATCTGGCTCATTGCCTTGAAGTCAGCTGTGTAGAAGTAGTGCTCTCCAATTGGCTCAGAGGCAATTTGTTTTAGCTCACTCTCCAATGCATTGCCCACTCCAACAGCATACATCTTCAAACCTGTGAGGCACAAACACATTCTAGCATTATTTTGGCATTTACCTTTCAACACTAATATATTAAGGAGATTTCTTTTTCCTCCATCTTACCAAGTTCCTTTGCCTTCTTAGCCGCATCTCCAATGTAGTCCTGGCTGCGTCCGTCGGTAAAGACAATGGCAACTTTTTGCACTCCGGGCCGGGCTCCCTGAGCGATGTTAAAGACGCTATCAACCATGTGGCGTAGAGCCATGCCTGTCATGGTCCCCCTCTCCATGTAGTCCATCTTCTTCACAGCCTCTTTCAGGTCTTTCTTGTTGTTGTATCGGCCCAGGGGAAACTCCTGTGTGTTAACAAAAGCAGAATCTAGAAATGAGAGGGAAATTAATGGCTTATTGTGGCAGCACCAAGAGTATAAACTGAAACTTACCGTTCTGACAGTGCTGGAGTACTGCACAAGACCAACATGAGCATTTTTATCAGAGACATCCAGTTTGTCAATGATCTGGTTGATCCACTTCTTGACCAGTTCAAAATTCTCGGGACGCACGCTTTTTGAGCCATCAATCACAAATACCGTATCTATCGCAGCATTGCCGCAAGCTGTTGATAGCAGAAAATACATCGAGGGGATAATCTTAATCGAACTGCACTATTATTAAGCTGGCACAAATACGTTCAAACACACACACTCACCACTGCAAGTGCGACCATCGTCCATTAGGGTAAAGCCATCTTTGCAGGCACACTTGTATGATCCTGGGGTGCTGATGCATACCTGCTGACAGTCGTGATCCCCAGTGGCACACAGGTCTGACACTATTTGTGTGTGTGTGTGTGCACAGGACACAGTGCAAACATCACCATACGGAAAGGTGCAAGCACACACACGGGGGTTGTTGATTAGGGTTAGGAGGTAAAAAAAAAAAACCTATGTCAGTTTGAATTTCAACAAGCCTTTTAATGATCCACTGCAATCTGCAGTCATTCAAAAGGGATTTTAAGCTTTGTGCATTTGTTCTTAAGCAAGGTTTTGAAGAGTGTCCATGGGTAGTCAATGTATTTACTGCAAGAGACACCCAAGTAGTCTCTTATGGATAGCCCAAAATATTACAAGATGAATGGTCTTTGCCATATGTAATCAGAAAATAGCCTTGTTGATCTGGTTAGACAGTTTAAGAAGCTGTTTGGCCCTATTCTGGTACCATTAGCAAAGCTAACTGCTCATGTACGTACACCACATAACTACACTTCAAAAAGAACAAACTATCCCTTTAATATGTGAAGGATTATGCATATTTCCAGTGGATCTTTAAAAGAAATAGGTGGAAAAGGCTGCCGCAGCATGACTTCTTAAATCTGTTGTGCTAATTTCTTTATGTTGTACACATTTGTCTGCATTATGAAGTAAAAGTGCCGTCATGCAGCTCTGCCCTTGGAAGAAACGTCTGCAATAAGACAGGCTGCTACAGAGCGAGCAGCACAAAGCCCTGAATACTATCACAGGCTGAGACCGCCGAAGGGCGTCGCTAATTCACTTTTAATGATTGTCACTAATAAATCGGTAATTACAGATGGATCAGTCTCGCTCCTCGATTATGAGCGAGTTGAGAGAGGAACAGGAGCAAATCTCCTTCCAAAAGATTGTTTCTGCCCTAATGTCCTCATGAAGCGGGAATTTTAAGGAGGTTTGATATGAATGGATGAAATTAGCCCATGCATTATTTGAGTCTTGGTGAGGAGGCACAGAGGACAAAAGAGAGGACACAATAAATTGGAATAAAAGATGATAGTCCTGACATCTTACCCTCTGAGCAAAGGGGCCAGCAGAAACTTCTCCACTGTGATGAAGACATGGATAATAGCCGTCTAACTTCTCTTTCATTTGTGCTTGACTAATCTCTCCTTTCTGCTCCCTCCTCTTACTGAAAACATGGGTGGCTCTCTCATCTTACCACAAAAGGCCTCCTGAAACTTCTTGGTGAGCTTCTCAATGACGCTGTAGCTCTCTACATAGTCCACATGGTCATCCAGAGGCTCGCTGGCCATCTGCTTTAGGGTGGTCATGTCCACACGTCCCACACCGATGGCGAAAATCTCAATGCCTGCATCACGAGCACGCTGAGCCACTTCCTTCACGTTGTCCTGTGGACGCCCGTCTGTCACGATGATAGCAACCTGTGAAAGCAAATTTGTTTAATATGTGTAAACTGTCCACCAGGATTGGAGAATGGTCTGAACTGGTTGTGTAAAGCTGCTGAAATCTACGTTGGACCTTGCTGACATCAGGAGATTTGGCCCGAGCTCCCTCAGCCTCACTGAAGGCCACGTTCAGGGCGAACTGGACGGCCAATCCAGTCATCGTTCCAGTGGAAAGAGGCTCGATTTTGCTCACAGCCTTGACCAGAGCAGTTTTGGTACGGTGAGTCTTCAAAGACACCTGCAGATCGGCAGTGACAGCAAGGATTGAGGTAAACATTTCCATTTTAGAAATTTCCATGACTCAAGAATCCAGATTTTTCTGTAAATATTCTTATGACATTATAAACATTTGAGAATGTGTGTTTTTTTTTTTCAAATTATGCACAATGCTAAACCAAATCAACAACTTAGGTCCAGTGTAAGGTTAGACTTCATAATCTGTAAACTCAATTTTCATGTGTCTTAACTTTTCCAGACTTGTACAATAGTAAAAGTCCAAAAGTCAAAACAGAAATGAAATTTTTGCTGATGTGCCCAGGCGGCAAAAGATAAATACCATCTTCTAAATATATATGTCAGATTTGTGTCTTCCAGATAACTTAATATCTAAAGTATGGAAACTCAAACACTTCTCCATACTCATTTTTCCAGACTTAATAAATAATCATCTTCCACACTATGCAAGGTTTGTCAAGCTGCTGGGAACTGATCTCTACCTCATTTTTGACACGGCTGGCGTAGTTGACGACTCCGACTCGGGTGGTGTTGGCTCCGACGTTCAATCCATCAATGACGTTTGTCAGAAAAACCTTCACTTGCTCAAACTCTGAAGGACGAACGCTACGACTGCTGTCTATGATGAACACGAGGTCCGTGGGACGGGTTTTGCACAGACCTGCCGCTGCACAAGGAAGTAACCAGAATTATTTTTCATGTACTATATATTTATATTTGTGACATTTTTAAGAAAAGGAAAACATAATTACAGCTTTTAGTAATGAAGGGCTATTAGATTAAAAAGCAGAGAAGGGTGGGGAATTGTGGGAGGAGACAGTGAGAATGGATGGGAGAGGGAATGGAGGCTGCCAAAATGTATATATGAGGAAGTGGCAGAAATGGAGGAAAGACTGGGCAGAAAAACTCATGTGCATTTTATATAAAAGCTCAATAAATCATGTCTAATGTGGAAAAACAGCAAGATATCTACTTTTAGTGATTAGAAATGAATTAAAAGCTGATTCATAATTCTCTGTATTAAACACAGCTTTTTTTATCGTGATCAAAGAGATTTTGGGGCTTTCTCCAGCCAACATATGCTCAGTTTGGATAAATACTAATTGGGTCTGGGCTCACAATGGGATTTTGTACATGGTGTCCATTTGGGCTGACAAAGTACGGCCCATTCCAGAAGAGCCAATTGGACTCTCTATGTAGGTCTTAACTCTGTCTCAAATGGGTATTAAGAAACTCTACTAAAGATGCATATTTAAATGGCTCTCACTTTTTACCCAAAGTTGTTCAGCATCAAATTTATGTAGGCAAATAACTCGGAGCTATTATATAATAATCCAATCTTTTGCTGCCAATTTCCTATCTAAATGGACCCCAAAAGTAAAAACTGGGTGGGTCTAAACTAAACACAGGCTCACTCTTGTTTTCAATCTCAACTTTCACATTTCCTTCTGTTACAGTTTTTATTATTTTTTTAAAAAATCTACCAAGCTTTCACCCTAAAAATAGACAAATACACTCAACCTTCAAGTGCCACACTGTGTTCACGCATTTTCTAAACTTTATAACTGTGACCCACAACTTCCAAGCACCATAGATGATTTACCAAAGTATTTAAATTAACAAATGGCAACAGAAAATATGGATATATAAACTAAAACTGCCTATACAACTTTAATAATATCAACTTTAGGCCTGGAAAAAAAATAATAAATACATCCAGATTTTCAATCTTTGAGCTAAATCCCAAATACTTTTGCCTAAATTTTTATATTTACTCATTAGAAATTCTAACTTTTCTTTATAGTACCATAGGTCTGCTTGTGTTGAAACGGATTTGAATATTTAATATTACAACTACTAATTTATAATAAAGTCTATATCTACCAAGGCTGTAATTCAGGATTTTTGATAGCTGGTGAAAAACCTATGTATCTGTTACAAGGCTGTACACTGAGGTGAAGAAATTGGGCAGGTTACGTGCAAAAGCAGTAGAATTGCATGCCAGAGTTGGAAAAATTTCACTTTCAATAAACAAAGTTGTATTTGACTTGCTTAAGTATTTGAGCAACATAATTATACGAGGTTAACTTACTTAGGCTAAATAAATAACGATGGTTATCTAAAGCTCTTAAATCAAAATGAGTGAAACCTGAAGAAGCCCTGATAAATTTACATAACCAACCACAACAGAATCAGCGTATTGACATAATTTATTTTATACAATCTCATTTCAATCACAATAACTGAATTTATTTTCTCTTTTAAATGTGATTATTCTGTAGGTTTTCTTCTTATATATATATATATAGTTTAGAAACTCATTCACACACACATATACATATATGTGAATGGAAAAAAGAAAAAGGTTTATTTTTCAGTACAGTCTTAGCATTAATCTAAGTTGCTGATATTTTGACACACTTTTGCACAAATATTTTTTTCAAACTATATTATGTGTGGTTTCAAGTCTGAGAAAGTATGACAAGGAAATTACTAATTTTCATAATTAGAGTCCAGTGTTAGGTCTCATCTGAGTTCCTGAGTTAGGCTTCAGGGGTTAAAAGGTCATTCTTACCCATAGCGGCGGCCATACGCTGATCAAAGGTGGCCTGAGCTCCGATAAGGCCGAGCAGCAGCAGGAAAAGCGGCATGGTGGGTGTCATGGTGACAGCTAAAGGTAGGGGGTCCAAGCGCGGCCACAGACGGTCCAGCAGTGAGAAGCAGAAAGGAGACAGAATGGGCCGGAGGACGCTCCAGGTGATGGGGACAGCCACAAAGTGAGACTGAGTGAGGCTGAGCTGCAGGTTATCAATGCAAGAGCTTCATACACTCTGCCCACAAACAGCACCCCCCCCCCCCTCCACACCTAAAGTGTGGGTATGTGTGTGGGGGTGTGCGTGTGTGTGTGGGAAAGGAAGGGAAATACCTGCTTGGGAAGGACCTAAATGGTGGGCAAGGAAATACAAACACCTTGATATGGCTAGGATGTCCAGGTAAACATGTGTACAGCAGGAGATGTGTGTGTATGTGTGTGTCTAGCTGGGGGTGCAGGACCAACTGGGGTTTGGTGCACAGCGTGAGCGCCAGCTCTGCAGCTTCAGGTTGGATTTGGCCGAAGCTCAAATAAACACCAACATGAATTCCTCTTTTCTCCCCATATTCACTGGTATAGCAAACACACGTTTGTGGGACGGAAGTGAACGAGAGCCATCATACACAGCCTGCAGTGTTCCCACCGTTCTGCATGATAGGGGTGTGTGTGTGTGAGTTTCTGTTCAAATTCAAAAGTACAAGCTACTTCCTGACTGCTGAGTACAGTATGTAATAACCACCATTTTGTGAACTTCTGTCATTTTTCCATCGGTCGAACAAATATTCAATAAACTTCGTCACTAGTTAAATCTGTTGTACCCCTAAAACAGGTAAAAAATAAAAAAAATTCAAGATTTCAAATGAAACTAATCAGACTTTTCTTTGAGCCCTGCGTTGACTTCTGTCTAGTGTCAGCAGGGCACGGGCCCCAGTGGAGCAAACACACTATAAAAACACACTTTCATCAAGAAGCTCATATACACTTCTTTAATCTTTCTAATCTAAAACAGAGAACCCTCTTTTCCCTTCAACGTCCCGCTCCTCCCCACCCTCTCTACTCTGCATTCCTCCGTAACGCTCCCCCCCCCGACCACCACCACCTCACACACACACCACGAACAAGCCGCAATTGAGGGGAGCGGCCTGTACAGTACAGAAACTACCTGAACAGATTTTCTCCTCAATGGGCAGCAGGGCTAACTGGAAACGCTACATGTTAAGCGTGATGATGGGTTCAGGATGAAATGGGCGACATGTTTTTCTGGGACTTCATATCATCTTAGGGGCGAAGGTTTTTTTTAATGCCTTAGACGGAATAACACACACAGTTATTTGTATAAGTGTATTAAAGGGGGTAGGAAAAAAAAACACACACATGCACACGCCAACACCTGTGGTTATGTAATTTTGTCATCTTGGCAGATTGAACTGAACCCAAACAAGAAGTTCTGCCTCCATCCATCAGTATCTTATATAATAATCAACACTAAAGAGTTTCAATTTTGAGTCATTTGACTATTTAAAATTTCATATCCAATGACCAGTTCACCAAATAATACTTAACAGTTCATTCTATGTTGAATTTATTTATAAATGTTTTTTTTAATCAAAGATAATCTATTGGACAGTTTTCATCCTTATGCTCTACTGTATAATGAATATAATTAGTATGGACCTCAGAAAGAAACCCAGCTTGGACTATTCTAAGGAAAATAAATACAGACCTATTTCAAAATTATGTTTTATTTCAAAGACCTTTGAAAATTTGTTGTGGATGTACTGATTTAATTTCTGGTACAACAGAGAATTTTGGATAATACCTTAACATTTTTAACAGATAATGATCGTTGGCAGCACTTGTGTCATTTTTTCCACTATTGTTATATTTGTGACTCGAGTCCGACTTAATTCTAAGTCACATGACTTCAGTCCACACATCTGGTTTTTCATTAGCGAAATTAAGAAATGATTGTTTTGTTGTTTTTTTAAAAATCCACCAGCACCACAGTTACTGGCTTCCAGTTAATTTCTATTGATGCATTTGTACGGAGCCCCTGAAGGGACATTGAAGGAAAAAATAAACTTTCTCCTTTGCTGAGTTGACAGCCATGTTTTATCAGGTTTTAAGTTTTTTAATATGCTACATTTTCAGTAAAGATATTGAACAGTGCTCTATAACATGTATGGTACTTTATGATCTACCCTTTCTGACCTATTGGCTGTTTCCCTGGGTTGTCATAATACGGTTTCCTAATTAGGAAGGAAATTTGCTGCTCTTGCTTGTTTTAGAGGTATTATACTAAAAGTGAATAGTATAATACTATTCACTTTTCAGATTTTAAGAAAATGTTAACTCATTTTCTTTCTTCATGTATGTGCTACTTTTTGTTGGTTTCCCAAAAACAATTTTGATAAAATATGTTGAGATATGTTGATGTGATAAATACATTTAAGTATTTTTCTATGGAACTATAAAATGATTTCAAAACCAATCCTTACTGGAACTCCCTGTTTCACCTGTTTAT
This sequence comes from Brachyrhaphis roseni, assembly GCA_903066815.1. Classification (NCBI taxonomy): domain Eukaryota; kingdom Metazoa; phylum Chordata; class Actinopteri; order Cyprinodontiformes; family Poeciliidae; genus Brachyrhaphis; species Brachyrhaphis roseni. Next base: position 5,695 of record CAEFZY010053592.1, on the reverse strand, counting down.
TTACCTTTATCCAGCATGCATGTTTGGCGTGTTTGCTGGGGGGTTTTTTCCAGAAAAAGGAAATGTTCCTGTAACTCCTCTTTTCTCTGCCAAAGCAAATCATTCTGGCCTGTTTGATTTCAGAAAGTATTCCTCACAATAGTTCTGCCGGTTTATTTGCATATGAGTGGAAACCAGTGGGAAGCAAACGACTCCATCAGAGCCTCGCTGTGTGGCATCACGCATTTTTTGTCCACAGCAAAACAGAAATATTTACCATCAACAGTGAGGTGAGATATTTTGTGCTGTTTGCCTTTATTTTTAAATCGATCAATGTTTGTCTCCTTATTCTGTAACCAACCTCGTTGCTTTCAATCTGTTATATTAATAAACTTTGTTCACCACTTTCAATAAACCCTAGTATTTGATTTAACCGAGGAGTCCAAGGCTGCTCGGTCAGGCCGTGTGCTCGTTTGCACTGTCACAAAGTTTGGAAAGACTGGGAGGATTTCATGTTTTTGACCACATCCATAAATATTGAAACAAGTTGCCTTTCTTCAAATCTCAGAATACTGAGCAAATATTGACACGGTGGGGAGCGGGCTGGACCGAAGCATCCCATACCTGTGCTCCCACACACACAAATCCTCAAAGACAGCTGTGCTCTGAGCTTCCTTTGTTCATACAAGGGAAGTCCTGGAAAAATTAATTACATGAAGCTCGCCTCAGTCACATGACACATGAATATGAAGCAGTTTGAGTAGGCGCGCACCAAAAGAAGACGTGTAGTGTGTCAAACTTCACCTTGAAGTAAAATACGATCCCGAGTGAAAACATCACTGCAGAACGTCTGAACAGAGCTCTCACTCTTCATTCTGGAAGAGAAGCGGTGTGTGTGTGAGAGTGAGTTTCTGTACAGGAGAAATTTTTATGCATGTGTGAATTCGCGTGTTTATGCTGCTCTTCCCCTGCCAACTATAACAGCTCCACAGCCAGGATGGAGGAAGAAGGAGAGAGGTTCATTTAAAACCCAAATACAACTCTTACATAACCAACAGTTCTGTTCATCCCCAAAACCCCCCTGTTCCACCAACGCACACTCTCTCTCTTCATCCCCTCCACCGTTGTCTCCCTCCCACGCCGGCTGGCAGAGTCCACCCAATGTCCTCCTCTCGTCCCTTAGCAACAGCTCATCCCTGTTCTCCTCCCTTGTTCCCAGGCCAACTCACTGCCTTTGCTCCTGTTATCTCCTTTACGAACTCCCCCTTTGGTCCCTACTACCACCTCCTCATCATCATCAAATAGTCCTTTCTCTTTCCTCCTCTATCATCTAAGCTCTGTGTTATTGGAGAGCTATGGACATAGAATATTAAGTGGAGCTCCAACAAGAAACTTTTTTGTTTTACTCGTACTCCTGGGAGAAAACCTGGCACTCTATTCCTCAAATGTTTTTTTTTTTTTTCTTTTTAATTCCAGTCTGAGGGAAAATGTTTTCAGCTGTTTCAGAGGCAGAGATTCATACAGGGATTTGGTTTCCACATGCTCCTGTTCCTGCCTTGCATACTAAGATTAAACAGAGCAGAAAGTGCAGTTATTGTGCAAACACAGCAGATGGCAACACAGATTAAGGATCAGGCCTGTATATCTGGGATGCCTCTGTTCCAACAACGGCTCCGTCCATATTTCACTGCATCGGATTAGTCACATATCCACCAACTTCTCTTCTCCAGTGGGGAGACGTCTCAAAAACACCCTGCTAATCAAGAGACCAGGATCTTTGCACATGACTAAACAGTGCCCACTGGTGGGGTTAGGTTGTAGTCAAGATGAAACTACATGCTGCTAAGAGGTCTGAAACAAATATCCAGTTTTCACACTTTATAATATCCAAGTATTTCTAAACACATCATGCTCTCCTGCCTGACCTGATCCGTCTTCACAATAAACGACCATACCTGAAAAGCTTTTCTTTTTTTTAAATAAGTTGATGAAATTAGTTTTCTAACTCATATTTAATTATTTTGTCTAGCACCCAGAATTAGGTATTCTAGTGAACTGGCACCAGATCTCTTCTTCTCATTCTCGCTCTGAGGAGAAAATAGACTTATGTCTGAGAACAGTCAGGATTTTTGAAAAAGAGTTCACCACCCTTGGAGAACTGATACAAATTCAACAAGCTGAGGTACCAAGGAACATCTTCTGAACATTGACTTTATTTTTAATCTTACTGGAGAATCAAGCAAAACACTGTTGCTTCAAATGCTGAATCTTCTTTATATTTATAATATCAAAACTAATTTTATTAAGTTTCCTTGACTTTACACACATGAACATATTCTTACCCAAAATTAGTGAATACTGTCTGTGTGGTCAATCATAATATTGGATAGGAAGATTGTATGTTTAGATCAAACTGTCAGAATTAGCAACATTCATTACTCAATTAATTTTGACAAAAACTATTTAATGACTAAAAGTCAGAGCTAGTAACTGTCACTTTCTACCTACTAATGACTTCAGTAAAAGTTTGGATGGGGTGGAAAGTTTTATCAGGGTTCCTGACTGTGTGTAATATCCTGAAATATGGCAGATGGCAGAAAGTGTAAGGGCTGGTTAAACGTTCAACATTTTTTTAAGGCAACAGCAAACACCGACTTGCCACTTGTAAGCCAGAACTTGTGGATATTTGACTTGACCAGAATCTGCACAGTTCTGAACTCAAAGCAACATTTTTGGCACATGTTCATGTTTTAGCATTTTAAAAACAGAGCATCTGAAATTATTCAAGTCTTACTGCAAGTACGTATTCAGGAAAAATGTACAAACTAGTTGTTTGCAGTAAACAATTTAAATAAGAACAATTGTAATAGTTTAAATAGTTATTACAAGGGGTTTCTCCAAAATACCAGCACTTTATGAAAAGCATTGTTAGTTCTTAAATCTCCCTATGGATGTTTAACCAACTGAAAGTTTGTTTCATAACCAGAAACCGGTTTCTGTCAATGTTCCTGAGAAACCTTATCCCACTTCCTTATACCCGTTTTTCAAATCCCATGAGATTTTTCAATAAAATTCCAGTCAAGTGAATCACGGTAGTGTTTCATTAGCTAAAATTATTGTGATTATATAAAAGAAGGGAACAAATTTCCTGATTTCTTTTTTTAAGAATATTTAAACTGAAAGTGACATGATTGTGTTTCTAATTGTTGTTCAATGTATATATTACAGAGCTGCTGCAGAAACATAGTTACACAATAAAACAAAAATTTGATTTAACTTATGGTCACTGAAATAATTCAATTTATCCATTTAATTTCAGGGACGTATGAACTGAGATGCTGTCATTACACATAAATCATACTTCATATATAGAAACTCCTAAGATTGTACCCACTTGGTTAAAGGCTCCAGGTTTGAGAAATTTGCATAGTAAATAAAGTAAAAATGTATAGTTTACTTGTGGAGACAAGAAAGCTATATTTTCCAATCCGGGTAGGTCACTAGGGCTTTACCGTTTATACAAAAAATGTATTTACTTCTCCAAAATAACTTATTTTTTGTCAACTACTTTGCCTCACACCATAGATTATGTAAACTTTCAAAAATAGGCATCGAACAATCCTACATCTTATTTTAAATCTGAATAAAATAAAAACAGAACTAAATAAGGTTTTACTTTCGTATTTGTTTACACCTTTCTTTTTTTAGCATGTCCTAGCTCAGTACCAATCTGCCTTTGTGATTCCCAAAATAAATAAAGAAACTTGTGCATGCTTGAAGATTAAACAGGATAAGAACCAAGTTGTAAAAATTTATATGATTTATGATTTGTTAGCAGATCTGCTTTAAATGCAATTTAAGCAAATACAATGAACCTTTCCATTTGCATTTATTGGAGCTGAGCTTTACGCAGCCCAACAGAGTATTAAGATACAAACATTTCCACTGAGAAGACTATATTAATAATAAAAAATATACAAAAATGTTACACTATTTACACACATGGAAACTCAAACACAGATTCAAAACAGTATTGGGGAGAAATCACAGTGGAAGTGACTGTGAATCTCTCGAGGGCTGTCGTACTCCAATTTAACACAAGAGGGTGCTGGAGGGCTTTGAGGAGATGTGGAGCTGACCTGAGGGGGAAGCAGCGATGAAGAACTGGTCGGAGTAGTCTCAGCTCTGAGACAGGAGGGTCGCAGAGTGGACACTGGTGGGAGGACGGCGGTGCTGGTGGGAATGTGTGACTGGGTCTCTGCTGCTTGCTGCAAGTTTGTATGTGAAGGGTTATGCTCCCCCACCTGAAAGCCAGGATGGACAGGCAGGCTGGAGGTAGAGGGGGTCTGGTGGTCTCGAACGGATCCCAAGCTGGCTGAGAAAGTGGAGGGACACTGGGTGCGCTGGTGGACGCCCGGCTGACTGTACAAGTTACTCCACGGATACGACTGGTACGATGCCACCCCACCTAGCAGAGGAAAAAGAAAAACAATTAAAAATGAAAACTACAGCAAATAAGCTTTTAATTGAGAAAATTTCTATTAAACTTTTTCATGGAATGTTTCACCATTCAGTATTGCTGTCATGACACCCACAACATGGTACAGTTGTGGGAAACAGTTGCAGTGTGAGCGCTTTCTGAGAGGAAGAGTTCATCACTGAAGTATCAGCATTCCCTGTGGGTTATGGGCCTGGAGAAGACTCTCAATGTACGCTAGAAATGAGAAAAACTATCCAGGCTTAGAAGTAGCACAATTATTTAAATAAAGTTAAAAAAAAATATGTATAAACAGAATAGCAATAAGTGTTTCCTATGCTGGCTGAAAAGGTTTGGACAACCTCCCATTAAAGTGATTGAGAAGGTGTGTCCAAACTTTTGATTGATTGAAACTATGTCCAGTAAGGAGGGACCATCTACCTGCCATTTCCCACTATGGAAACACCAAAAGATAAAGAGTCAAGTCCTGAAAAGCAGCTCAGATGAACCAATTGATCTGGATGCTATTCCTTATTCAGTTCCCATCATAACTTTTTCTTTCTCATCCCAAATCTCTCATTAAGCCAAACAGCTGCTGCTAGTTCTCACAAACGTCTCACTGCACTGCAGCTGTCAGCCAGCTTAATCATTCTCATCTGCCACTCTTGCCATACATTTTATCCTCCATGCTGATGTACACACAGATCCTAAAGACCAACACAAAATGTGTCTGATTATAAATTAAGCAGTTCTTCTATTGTGAGACTCATTCCAGCTTCTTGCCCAGAGTGCCATGCAGTCAAGAGCAGCAAATTTGAATTTAGTCAATGAGGAGAAATAACTTTTCAGAAATATCTTACATTTCTGAGAACATAAACAGGATCATTTCCAATGCTCTTTGGTATTAGAACCAGTTTCCAATGAGAAAAGTATATAAACTAATCAACCTGGATTGAATTATGTTACATATGACAGATCTTTTAAAACCAAGTTTAAGTGCCATTCATTTATGAACCATTACTGCATCAGTTCATTGATAGGCACAACAAATGTATGAAGAATCATGTATATACAGTAATTTCCGGACTATAGAGCGCACCAGATTATAAGCCGCACACAGTTCATTTTAAAGGAAAAAACATCTTGTACATACATTGGCCGCACCTGTCTATAAGCCGCATGTGCCTACATACAGACGGTACACAGAAAGAGTTTTCAAAGTTTTAATAATATACCTTA